>JARGCV010000280.1:1477500-1577500 GCA_034064705.1 Bothrops alternatus | reverse complement strand
TGGGCGGGGCAAGTGGTCTAGAATTTCCCATTCCTATTCCTGCCAGTTTTTAAATCAGTATACACTATATTTTTTAACTTACCTGTGACCTCTGACAAGTTCTTATCCCACCTCTCTGAGCTAAAAAGACTTTTGGAACAATGTGAGAAACCTGCTGGGTCCACTGCATCATTTTAGAACATCTGTGCTTTCCTCTGGGGACTGACCACAAGCCTCTGTCCAGGAGGACACTTTGGCAGCTATGTGCCACTGTGTTTCAACTCGCCTTTAGATTAAGGGGGAGGGGAGGTGTTACTTTCAAGTGGGTTAGATGGAGAAGAAACCTATGATTCTGCTGAAGAGTGTAAGAGCCTGAAACCTTTTCAAGGACACCATAACAGGTGTGGATTTGAAGCAGATGGTTCCCATAACAAAATTAACTTGTTTATATGGACTATGTAAGACATTGGGGGTTTGGCTGGGAAAATTATTGTTTAAGTCTATGAATTGGGGTTGGAACCTCAGAGTTAGTTTTGCTTCGACATACCCATGTAGTGTATTCAATGAACAGTAAGATTTCAAAGACAGAATGAACCTGGAGTTTTATTTGAATTCTCGAGCTGAATGTTGACAGCCTCAGCCTACGACCTTGCTCCAAGACCAAAGGCAAATTTAGGCAAATCCCACCCCTTCTCAACTCTGCTTACAAGAGCTGCCATCACAACATAAGGTATCTGTGTCCCAATCATAGAGTATAAGAATAAATGGCAGCACCAACACAGTGAACAAACATGTGAAGTGTTAATACCACTATATACTGCACTGGTAAGACCACACTTGGAATGCTGCATCCAATTTTGCTCACCATGATGCAAAAAAAAAAAATGTTGAGACTCTAGAAAGAGTGCAGAGAAGAGCAACAAAGATTATTAGGTGACTAAAAGCTAAAGAGTACAATGAACAATTGTGGAAACTGAGAATGTCTAGTCTAGTGAAGAAAAGGACTAGGGCTGACATGAATTTTCTAATATTTGAGGGGCTGCCACAGAGAAGACGGGGTCGACCTGTTCTGCATGTGAGGGCTTAATGGGAACTACCGGTAGAACTTAAGAGGTCTAGTTAGAAGTTACTTCTTTAGTGAATTCCCAGCAAATTCTGTCAGCAATTGTGTCCTAGACTATCTTGGGTTATCAGAGATTTTTGTCCCGTCCCCCCCATTCTTTGCCCTTGGCCTACTTTAGGATTTTCTGTTTTTCATGATTTTGTGACTTTAATGCAGCCTGACATGGGGAATTTGTGCATTGCTGCCAAAAAAAGAAAAGAAAAGGTCATCTGTGGAGAAGGAGCAGCCAGCAAAGAACACTCAGTATTTCAGCTGGTGCTGAGTAGGAAAAAAGGAACTGGGTGGCTGGGCTTGGCAATGGGTCCTGCTGGAGCCCACATTAAAGCAGATTGCCTCAGAAACAGTGTATAGGGGTTTTGTTTTTTTTAATGGCAAAGCAATATTCGTACCAATATTGGGTGTGTTGGGTTATATTATTTTTTGTATTCTATTTTGCACAAACCTCCTCCTCCTCCTCCTTCTCCTCCCCTTCCCCTCCTTTTCTTCCTCCTCCCTTCCTCCTCCTCCTCCTTCTCCTTCTCCTCCTCCTCCTCCCTTCCTCCTCCTTCTCTTTCTCCTCCTCCCTTCCTCCTCCTTCTCCTCCTCCTCCTCCTTCTCCTCCTCCTCCTCCTCCTCCCTTCCTCCTCCTCCTCCTCCTCCTTCTCCTTCTCCTCCTCCCTTCCTCCTCCTTCTCCTTCTCCTCCTCCTCCTCCTCCTCCTCTTCCTCCCTTCCTCCTCCTTCTCCTTCTCCTTCTCCTCCTCCTCCCTTCCTCCTCCTCCTCCTCCTCCTCCTCCTCCTCCTCCTTCTTTAGGGGGAGCCCACTTAATGCTCCCATCACCTCTTTTCTCCACAGGTGAAAATATTATGAATCCACAGGTCCATGGAGATTCTCAGTAAATCCAGGTCATGGTTGTCCCAAAGGTGCTTTTCCCCCCCAAAAGGCAGCTGGACTTTCTTTGTTTTTTAATTCCTTGAAGACGTTTCACTTCTCATCCAAGGAGCTTCTTCAGTTCTCAGCTGTTCAGAATCGAGGAAGCTTCTTGGACGAGAAGCGAAATGTCTTCAGGGAAAAGAACAAAGGAAGTCCAGTGGCCCTTGGGAAAAAGCACCTTTGGGGTATGAATCCAGATGACTCCGGATCACGGAGATGGCAAAGCACCGTTGGGCCTTCAAGGGAGGGAGGAAAAAGGAAAGAAGCGGAGCGGAGTGGCTGTTGTTGACATCATTCCTGCTCAGCTGAATCCCTTCCCTCCAAAAGGAGATGCCTGAAGTTGACAGGCTGGAGCAGGCATAAGCGTGTTTAATTCTGGCTAAAAATCAGGAATGTGGTCACACCTTCTCCAACCGGCAAATGCGATCAAAAGGCCGGCGCTGCGGCTCACTTGATCAGCCAAGCTGCACTCAAGAGATGGAGTGGGGACCGTCAGGATGTTGCTACCAGCACAACATGTTTACTTAACTCTTGTCAAGTGGGAATGGCTGGCTTTTAGCCTATTCGCTTTCCAAACGTGTGTGTGTGTGTGTGTGTGTGTGTGTGTGTGTGTGTGTGTGTGTGTGTGTTTGTGCTTGTGTGTGTGTGTGTGCACATCTTCTGAATGACAACAAGGAGCTCTCCAGGAAGGAAAAGTGGAAAAATAACCTTTCCAGACAAGAATATATTACTGCATGTGCTCCAAAGAAAGAAGACTTAAGTAGTAATAAGACCAAACACATTATTTTCACCCTCTTTTTCTTGCTCTCTCTGTGAGGTCTTAAAAAACTGTTGAAGAGCATCAATGAAGTGCTACGTCTGAAGACGCCATGAGTGGGATCAAATGTTTGCTTTTCTTCTAAGTCTTACTAGCTTTAAAATCAGTTTTCCTAAAAAGAAAATCCAGAAATACTTAATTCCCAATTTCATGTATCCTAGATTACAAAGGGATCTAGAAATCTACATTTCAAGAGATAGATACATACATACGTTAGTAAGTAATACAGAATTATAGAATCAGAGGACCAGGAAGAGGGCCTGCAGGTCTTATTCCAGACAAATGATTGTCCAATCTTGCCCAGCAACTGAGCACTCACAACTCCAGGAGGCAAGCTGTTCCACCGATTGATTGTTCTCCCTGTCGGGAAGTTTCTCTTTAGTTCCAGGTTGGATCTCCCTCTGAGGAACTTCCACCTTCCTGTCCTGCCCTCAGGTGCTTTGGAGAATAAGTTGACCCCCTCTTCTTTGTGACAGAAACTCTAGATTTTTTTTTTCTGAAAAAATTATAGAAATTTATTGAAGTTTTGGAAGAAGCATTCACACAGACAGCAACTTTTCCTTAATTACCTTTAAAAAAAATTCTTTAAAGAAAAAAACCTGCCATGGCTGTTCCAAGTATTGCATTTTTCATGGCAACAAATGAGAAGGTTGAAGCTGAAGAAGCTTCCGGGATGAGAAGCAAAATGTCTTCAAAAGAAAACAAGAAAGTCCAGTTGCCTCATGAAAAAAAAAAGCACTTTCGGGACAACTGTGACCTGGAAGAATGAGAATCTCCATAAATGGAGAAGGTTTTGTTCTTCCCCCTGTCCTGACTGGATCCTCTCCACAGGTACCTGAGGAGCTGCCATGGGGATAGAAAGGTGGGTCAGAGAAAAATGTTTGGTGGAGGTCTGGAGTCTTCTTGGGCTTTTCAACCTGTTGAAATAGAAGCTTTGTAAATTCCACTCATGGGGAAAAAATGAAATGGTGATAAGATTGTAAGGATCTTTAAAAAAAAAAAGATCTCCTTGTTTCTTCCTTTTCTTCACATCATAAAAGTCGACACCGAGTTCTCTTGTACCGCAGTTCCAGGTCTAGATCTTGAAGCTGTTTTAGAAATCCTCGGTTTGGGGAAATGGCCCGATGCTGCAGAAGCGCCTCGAGACCATCAGCCAGAGACAAGTTCTGGCAAATCATCAGGTAAGCCAGAACCAGCGCTGGGGATCTGCTTCTGCCTAGAATGCAATGAACCAAGATCTTTCCTGCAAAGAAAGGAGAAGGAAGAGAGAAGAGGACAGTATTAAAAAAAAGATATATTGGTTTTACTTTAAGATAGCCTTTCCTTGTTATAAAATATATGAGATATATTATTCCATGATATAAAAGAGACGTTGAGGCTCTAGAAAGAATGCAAAAAGCAGCAAAGATGATTAAGGGACTGGAGGTTAAAATATACGAAGAACAGTTGCAGGATTATGTCTAGTTTAATGAAGAGAAGGACGAGAGATGACATGATAGCAGTCTTCCAGTATCTGAGGGGCTGTCCCAAAGAAGAGGGAGTCAAGCTATTCTCTAAAGCACCAGAAGGCAAGACAAGAATCAAGGAGAGAAGCAGCCTAGAACTAAGGAGAAATTTCCTGACAGGGAGGACAATTAACCAGTGGAACAAAAGTTGCCTTCAGACGTTGTGGCTGCTCCATCATTGGAGGTTTTTAAGAAGAGACTGGAAAAACCATCTGTCTGAAATGGTCTAGGGTCTCCTCCTTGAGCCTTTGGTTTGGAGTGGAAGACCTCCAAAGTCCTTTCTGTTGTTTTGTTATTCTGTTGTATTAGGCTTCATTACATACCAACATTTCCATCTGACATGGCTCATAACACCATCTCTGAAACCATTTTTGTTTGGTTCGTTGGTTCTTTCCTGATACAGAATCTCAGTCCACTAATCAAAAATTTTAGTGCTGAGAAGGAGTTTTATGTGGACAATAGGTTTCTGGAGTTACAGAGAGAACGTGGTGCAAGTATTATTGCTTCAAATTCTGGATGTGGCTTAAGATTTCTACATGAAATAAAGATTTCAGTCTTTCTGGGTGCTTCTGTAAAGCGTTGTTTCTCAACCTTGCTAAGCTGGCTGGGAATTCTGGAAGTTGAAGTCCACATGTCTTCAAGCTGCCAAGCTTGAGAAACATTGCTGTAAAGATGGGGACTCACCTTTGGGGGCTCTTAATGCTTGGTGGATGTATTCTGAGGCTGGATGGAAATAGGCACTCAGGTCAAAATCTACGGAGTCTTCTGCTGCTATGCCATAGTAAGAGAATTCTGGTCCATAGAAGGCCTGATTTCCTTTGCTCCCCCAGGCATTGTGCGCTGCGTTCAGTATGTGGGTGATCCCACGTTGACACAGCTCCTCCTTGTTGTGTGCTGTGACCCTGCACAGACACAGGTAGACAAATTGGGGGGACAATGTGAGAGGGGAATATGCTGCAAATGCCAAATCATCTCCCATTTTCCCCTTTATTCAAGTTGCTTTTATATTTATACTTTCTATCTTTTTCCTGGCATATCCAATATTCACTTCACACGTCAACATGGGCCAAAATCTGACTTTTATACAGATCCATTTTTCCTTCTTTTGACAAACATTTGTTCCTTCCAATGGACCAGATAGCATTGACAATCTTTGCATTGCATTTTGCATGCCTTTAAACTTCTCCATCTTCAGTAAATGTATTAATTACTGTACAGGATTCATAAATTTACTCCTTCGCTCTATGTTTATTTTTGCAGTTCATACTGTATAAAAATTGCAATGGTTCATTCAATTTTCTCTGTCAGACAGAGTTTTTTGGGTGTTTTGTAGGTTAAACATTCCTTGTTGCATCACACAATATAAAATTCGCAAAGGGGAGCATTACAAATCACTCTTAATCACTGCTGGACCATTCACAAAGAGTTTGTGCAACTTTACTTCAATCTTGTATCCCTCGTTTGCATATTGAGTGATCAACCTTCAAAACTGTATTTGCATAAAGCATTCCATAATTCACTTTATCTCATGCTGTCTTTACATCCCCCCCCCAAAAGTTATGTCTGTTTCTCAATGACCTAGTAAAAAGCCAAAATCAGATTTGCTCCTTCCCTGCCCAGAATAAAGCTGAAATGTACTTGCCAACTTTAATCATAGTTACCTCAGGGGCCTTCTCAGTCAGAATCCCACCTAAAAACTTCCAAGGAACACTTCCCCATCCCGTGTTTTGCATTCACAGTTGTTACTGTTTCTTTTGTATTGGGGCATTATATCAGTTTCCCTTTCATTTTAACTCTTTCTTCCTCTTTTTGACTTTGTTTTTTTCTGTATACATTATATATTTCCTTCACTCTAATTTTGTTTTAGAGATTATTCGCTTCCATGCATTTCTTCCGCCCCATTTTCCCCCAAACATTCTTTCTCATACCTCCCATTAGTGTAATTTTGGTGCTCTGTGTTTCTTTTCACACACTCTCCTGCAAGCATCTTCCACAACCTCTTTCCCAGCTCTATTTTTCCATTCATTTTGGAAAATAGATATTTTCTAGAAAATAAAGTAACATTATAATTGAATAGCTAAGATGTGTAATAAGATTAATAGACTTCTGGTTTAATATGGTGAAAAATAGATGACTTTTAGAAAATAGAATAAGATGATAGGTAAATAGATCAGATGTGTATTTAGAATATTAGATTTTATTATAAAAAGGGGAAGATGTAGAAGTTAAGATGAGGGAAACTCTGGTCATCTAAAGCTTGGAAATTATAATATCGAATGTTAAGTTGAATATTGAGGGGAAATTAAAGGCTGGGGGAAAAAAGCAATAACAGGACATTGATTGTATATAAGGATTGAATGCAAAATTAAGATATGTATAAGCTAAAAATTATTGATAAATGTAACAAAGATGGTTTTACTTAGTTGATAACAATAAGATATATCAGCTCAATTTGAGATAGTAGACATTAAGGGAAAAAAGAGAGGAAATATCTGACGTTGTAACTTGAGATTTGTGCTAAAGATTTATGTATGCTATTGAATTATTGATTACCCAGTCACCACGTTGCTTTTTAAATGTTTAATTGTAAAATTAGAAAATTAATAAAATATTATTTAAAAAAAAGACTACAGCTTCTGTTTCCTGCATTCAAGAACCCCTTCATGGAGATCTATTTCCTTTTTGAGCTTCACATGCAAACAAGATACATATTTTTCTTTTTCATTCTTAATATTTTTTTTTTTACAATTTAACCTTCCCACACTTCAGGTTGCCTTCTTCTTCCATACTTCCATGCAATGGGCTGTTGTTGAGTCCAGCAATGGGCAGTGGGAATAATCTTGAGGAACAGAAGGGAGAATTGCAACAAGACAATGTCAAAGCAGAAGTGCAATTTGAGAACACACCTCAGACAAGTTTAACATACAAAACACGCAATGAAAGAACATGTTCAGTTGACTCCCATGATGTATTTTAGAGACAATTGCAACTGATGGGAAATTATTGTCTGTGCTGATTTCCTTTCCTTGGCTGTATATTAGTACTAATAGTCTAAATAGAGAGATTTTTATTATTATTATTTTTCTGCTTTTTATTGAAAGCTAATTCCAACTTCCCAGCCTTCTGAAAGAGAGCTAAACAATGGTCTTTTAAGGAGTATGCACTTATCCTTCAAGAGCAGGTTTTCTTCAGGCATTGAATATGTTTGCATTGCAAAACAGTTTTCTCCGCAAATACCGTTCAGCCCATTTAATCAATGCTTTCCTTCCAGATAATACTTACATGTTACCTATATAAATATTGGGCCACACTTCATCCAGAGCATTTAATTCCAGCCTACAGCTGTCTATACGGCACTCCAGTTCTTTCAAAGAGGCTATGCTGGATCTGGCGTTGTCCATTTGCAAAGTAGCAAGTAAGTTGGCTACCAAGTGATTGTTGCATAGTTTGTGGATATGCTATCACTGCAGGACCTTGCTGTGTGTGCCAGTTACTTTTTGACATCTGACAGTGGGAAGCAGGTGCACATCTTAAAATGTCTTAGTTTATCTCCCTGCACTCTGGCACAGAAGACGCAATAGCAAATAATTCAACATACAAACCAGAAAGACTGCATTATTTTTCCTCTTGTGATTTATTTTTTCTAGGACAGAATTATTTGTCCAAGTGTGTGGGGGGGGGAGAGGAAAGTGTAGTGCAATAAGCAGTAATGGATGGATGATGCGGCCTGGGGCTGTTTTCCACATAAGGCGTTTTATGTGCCATTACTCTGACTCACACTTGTTTGTTTATTTATTGGCAGGGAACCAAAAAGCCTTATTTTCTACTTGTAATTTTTTGTGCTTTCTCACTATTTATTCCATCTTTTTTCCTTTTTAATTAAAAAAAACCTGTTAGAGATGAAAGAATGAATAGCGACATATTCTTTGATATTATGGATCATTTTCTAGAAAAACCTAGGGCCAGGGGTGGAAGTAAGTCAAATCTGTGGCTGTAATCTTTCCTCTTTTCCTTCCTTCCTTCCTTCCTTCCTTCCTTCCTTCCTTCCTTCCTTCCTTCCTTCCTTCCTTCCATCCATCCATCCATCCATCCATCCATCCTGGAAGTCCATCAGCAACGCAACAGAGTTATTTCCTTTTAATTTTATTATTGTTGTCCAGGATGGTATAACCCTTATTTATTCAAGAGCGGCTACCCTCAGGATGAGTAGTTGCTTCATTGAATAGGAGTGAATATAGCTGGGAATTTTGGGGAAAATTGGGAAATTAACATTGATTCCAAAACAAGTGTAATAACAAGCAAATGGGTCAGCAGGAGTGGCCGCAGAAAGGGTCAGTTAAGCCAAGGCTACGTGACTAAAGCTCTTTTTTATGGTCTGCTTGGGACCAGCCAAAAAAATATTTGAAATAAAAATGTAAATAAATGAACGTGCTACAGTGTAAAAGATAAACATAAGTTCAGTTGGACTACAACTGTAAGAGCTCAGAAGCAAGTCTTCCAAAGTTGAGGAAGGCAGGATTTAATAAGATGAAAAATTAAATAATAACCTCCTCCCCAGCCTTCTGGATGGAAAAAGAAGCAAACAGCAACATGAGGAAGAAATAATTCATATTTTTCTCTACCATTAAAAGTGTAAACTAGCGGTGTCGAATCTTGGCAACTTGAAGACTTGTGGACTTCAGCTCCCAGAATTCCCCAGCCAGCAAATTTCACAGCCAGCATGACTGGCTAGGGAATTCTGGGAGTTGAAGTCCACAGCTCTTAACGTTGCTGAGGTTGGACACCCGTGGTCTAAGCTCTTGAGTCACAACAAAGAACTGCGGCTATTAAACCTCAACAGTCACTAACTACCGGTATATTGCATCCAGAAAATCAATCAAAAGATATCTTTTTCCCTCTTGCCAGATTCATACTCAAGATTTCTTTTGCACCCCTTCTACATGGTGGCATCGCTTTCGACCTTTCCCACAATGTATTATGTTACTTGATTAAAAACTATACTGATAAGCCATCTATAATTACTTTGTTCCCTGCCTGGGGACTAACTATCGGGCTTAACCAAAAGAAAAAAATTTATTGGCCCAGTGTGACTGGACACACAAGGAATTTGTCTCTGTCAGCAGTCTCTTCAATCTGTATTGCAACATAAAGGCTAGATGGAGAACCCTTGCTGGTGAAACCACCCCGTTCTTGGGGAAGGAAAAATAATTTTGGTGTCAGCATCTCTACATGTAGATTAAAAAGCACTTTCAGTGCCAGGACTTCAGCAGCAGCTGACACCAGGCATGGAAAGTGCCATTCAAGCTAGGATACTTTTCACAATTGAATCTATTTGGTTTTGCCGTGACAGGATATTTTTAAAATGCCCAGCTTTATCCACATGTGTCAAATTATGTTTGGGTCAAGGAAACTTGAATTCTAAATAACTGCTTTTACATGAAACAGTGTGTGGAGTATTAAACTGTTTGAACAGCAATTCCAAATATATTGAATGAAGTCCCTTGGAAGTAGGAAGTATGACAGCATGATCCTTCCTTCCTTCCTTCCTTCCTTCCTTCCTTCCTTCCTTCCTTCCTTCCTTCCTTCCTTCCTTCCTCCCTCCCTCCCTCCCTCCCTCCCTTCCTTTTCTTTCTTTCCAAGGCTCTTTTTTTCTCTTTTTATTAAGTCTTTCATTAGTCCACGTCAGTTCCCTGTGAACTAATATATAAAATAGAATAGAATAGAATAGAATTCTTTATTGGCCAAGTGTGGCTGGACACACAAGGAATTTGTTTCCGGTGCAGAAGCTCTCAGTGGACATACAAGTAATAGTGATAATCATGATCATCTACAACACGAAAATACATTCATCATAAATCGTGAAATATAACACTTCATCATAAATCATAAGATGCAACAGTGATAGTACTAGCTAAGCAAACAACATAAATCATACTAGGGTA
Source organism: Bothrops alternatus (assembly GCA_034064705.1). Lineage (NCBI taxonomy): Eukaryota > Metazoa > Chordata > Lepidosauria > Squamata > Viperidae > Bothrops > Bothrops alternatus. Next base: position 1,567,223 of record JARGCV010000280.1, on the reverse strand, counting down.
CACAAAAACCCACAAAAACAGTATAAATTGTAAGATACAAGCAGCAAAGTTATAGTCACAGGAAGATAATAGGAAAGATGAGGAGCATCATAGCATCATAGTAATACAGCTTTACTAGTATTTTGACAGTGGTGTAAGAATTAGTTGTTAAGCAGAGTGACGGCATGGGGAAAAAACTGTTCTTATGTCTTATGGACAGACTCAGTAATTCAATAAATAAATAATTCAACATTTTGCAGACATTGCAAACTTTACCAGACAAGAAGCAATATCTGCAAGTCAGCTAAAAGAATCATTTTGGTACATATTGTGCCAACTGACAGAACGTCTGCAAGATATGTTCCTTCTTTTAAAAACGTATATTCCATTTCTTTCTTTGTTCATTTTTTTCTTAGCTGGAGGTCCAGATTTCTTAATTGTTTCAGGAAACCTCGATTAGGGAAGATCCACCGATGTTCTTTTACTGTCTGTATTGCTTTAACCAACGAGAAATGATGATAGATCATGAGGTACGCCAGCACCAAAGAGGAGGACCTGCTTATGCCAAAAGCGCAGTGGACAAAGATTTTGCCTGAAAATAAAAGCGCTAGATTGGCGTTGGGGTCCAGAAACTTCAGCTGATGCAAAATGCAGTGGGGCAAACAGGTACGGTAGAGCAGCCATAAAGCTTCTAAATTGAATCCAAGGTGCTGGTATTGGGCTTTAAAGCCCAACCATGCACAGGATCAGTTATTTGTGGGACCCCTCTCTCCCACCTCACTAGATCTCACTAGAATTGATTTGTTACAGGACCTGTCGCCTACAGAGCTACATATGGTGGCACTGTGGGGGCCCTTTCCTTCCATGGTGCCCATATTGTGGAAACTTCTCCACCACCATCCCCTGCCCCGAGATAATGTTGTCCTCATCATCCTGAGCTTCTGAAAGTCCCTCAAGACCCCAGGAGACAGGTGAACTCATGAAGTGGCTCCCTTATTATTAACATCCCTCTATTCTTCTTCTTCCCTTTCTGCTTTTATCATTTCTAATTCTGTTTAATAATTATTATACAATGACTTTAATTAAGGACTGTCTTATCTATTTGACTCTTTGTATAAGAACGTTGTACACCACCCACAGTCATGTTCCATATAAATTTAATTAATAAATAAATTAAAAATAAGAATAATCTTTATATATGGCAGGTTTTTTAAAAAAAAAAGCACAAAGGAAAGCAAAGGCTTTGGGCCAAAGGAAGTTTGTTAATCTTGAGGGCATGTGAATGGATGCCATCACAAAATGGCTGCCACAGAGGACTTGCTAATTCACACAACCACCTGCCCATTGGACTGTTGCAATTGCTTCAATATCCATTCACAATTGTGTCGCCTGGGCCTATCCAAGATGCTGCAGTTTGCCTGGATGGAGAATGGTGGGGTTCCCCCCAGTGAGGGAAGAAGATCTGGCTGCTCTCACAGGCTCACTAAGATCTTGGAGGTCCAGGAGGACAAGGTCATCAGAAAGCCATGAAGCCAGGCAACATGGCCACTTGACTTGAAAGCATTATCAAGGAGGACCAGGCTGAGCCTGAGGGAGGCGTCAAGCGTGTTATCAGTCACCAGTCCCTGTATGCCCACAAGCGATCTCAGTCCAGCCCACCTTGAATTCCTTTCTTAACTCTCGCGCATTCCCTTCATGGTCACTTGGCCAGATTCTTGTAGACATCTTAAGCTTGCAATAAAACTTTATATTCATTTGCAGGGAAGATTCATAAAAACTCAAAGGGATGATCTTTAACTTCAGATATTCAGATTTATTTTTTTTATATAATCTTGAACAAATGTCCAAGTGAATGCCCAGTCACAGCTTAATACCAGCCATCCTGATTTCCATACCTCCAGGTGTAGTCAAAGCCTTGTGTATAAATTCCGCAGAAGAATAAAAATATGGGCTAATATCAAAACTGGGAAGATCGTGAGCCGGTATACCACGGTATTCAATCGTTGCACCATAAAAATCATGCGACTCTTGGCAATAGAGAGTGCCGTGGGCTGCATTTAAAATATGGCTAATCCCCATTTTCCATAAGTCGAATCTGCTATGCGCTGCTACGCTGAAGAAAATATAGATATTGTCAGGAAAAGGTATTTAGGTCTTTCTTCCCCCTAAAATTTAAATCAACTCACCTTTCATATGGGAAATATCTCACCGGGTGTGAACACCAATTTCATGCCATGCATGACAAATTTTGGTCAAAAATCAAAGTGCATTTGCTTGACTCAAAGGAGACTTATCATGTATCATGGAAGAAGTTGGTGTTTTTTGACAATTGCTAATCTAACTTACCTGCTCAAAATACGATTTAATAAAACATTAGACTCCAGTATGAGCCCCTAGCCTTGGCTTTTCAGATAGGGATATAACTATGCATAGCTGTTACAGTAGTTAATCACATCAAGTAATCCTTGGACGCAAGTTATTTGGTTGTCTTAATTACATAGGAAAAGGGCTGTTTAGAGAAGTAGACATGCTCTCCGACAAACATACTTACTGATCTCCTAAGAAAAGATTAGGCCAGACTTCATCAGTGTGGTGACAGGAGGACCTGCCAGTATTCAGGAGCTGCTCCAAATCTTGAACACTGGGGCTGTCTTCCGTCGGGGGTCTGAGATCTTCAGGACCCAGAGAAACGCCCTCGTCAGCCATGGATATTTCAAGTAGTGGGTTGACAACCTGACACCCAGGCTCGGGTCGTTCACTCTGCTCCGGAGCAGGTCACTTGTTATTTTGAAAGCAGAGCAATGACAGGAGCTGGACGTCAACAAATCATGTGTCCAGTTGAACCGAAGGTCTGCAGTCGAAGAGCAGGCTCCCCGAAAGAAAATTGCCTCCCCATGGGGGAGGCACAAAGTCTAAAAGCTGGAAGAATATAACTGCAGAGTCACCTTCTTTCTGGCAGGAAAAAACATGTCCGTGGCCTGCATTTTCTTCCCATTCAGCCATCCCCAATGATCCATTACGATGCCCCTCCAGCTTTGATCTTCCAAGGGAAAACTGGACAGCATTCAACCCGATCTGAGCCAGCCGCGGCCGGTGCCAATATTGGAAATACAACTGGGGGTTGGAAACGTCCGGCCAACTTTACATCACATGGTGAGGAAATGCCCCGTCAGGTTCCCCGGACCCCTGCATGAACTACTTCATCTCGAGGGCAGTGCTGTCCAATGGCTAAATGACCTAGATAACCGGCCTCAGGCTTAGCCATAACAACTCATGAATAATTTTATACATCATGCGTATTGTGCATCTTTAAACTAATTCACACCTTCTGGTGTTTTATATATTTTTACACATTATATATGTGAATGTTATGCACTAATGCTATATTCCCCAACCCCCTGGGCCGCAGCCGAAACTGGGCCATGGGAGAAATGGGCAGGTGGGCACGCGTGAAGCTCCACTCACGTGAATGGAGCTTTGCGTGCGAGCACAAGCGCCTTCTATTCAGTTGTGGGTGGGTGTGCACCTTCCACTTGTATGACACACACACAACCTGCACTTGGGCTGCCAAGCTGGAAAGGTTAGGGAACGCTGTTACGCTATACAAAATAAATGAATAAATAAAAGCCATCACCAACTTGGAGCCTTCCAGAATAGTTGCAACATTTTCATTGGTACAAAAAACCCTCAACACCATTATAAAAGTAAATTTAATAGTCAGCAATATAACATTTAAAATTCAGCTAGTTCAACAAAAAAACATTTTCCAGTGCAATGGACTTCACAGTGGGATGTATTAAAAAGTCGACTGACATGTTTTTAACACTGGAGTTATAATGAATATGAAGCAATGCAGAATTAATTCGTACGCTTTCAGCACTTCCCTTTGTAGTTATTGATTAGGGATTAATACTCTCGTGAACCAGGTTCTTGGGAGGAAGCCAAGATTTAGAGATGTAAAAGGGATATTATATTACCAAGACTTTGGAACTTGACAATTTATGAGCAGGTTTAAATATATCTTGGCTGTTTCTCTCTGACAGCCCCCTAAATGCTTGAAGACTGTTGTTATTATGTCATCCCTGTCCTTCTCCTTGCTGGAGGAGATATACCCAATTCCCACCCAGAACAGGAGTTGGGAGGGACCTTCGAGGCCTTCTAGTCCAGCCCCCTGCTCAAGCAGGAGAGCCCGACAGAATCATAGGAGGACAGAGCTTGAAAGGAACCCTGGAGGCCATCCAGCCCAACCCCCATTCCAGATAGGAGGCTGTCCGCTCCCTTCCCGAAAGCCGGGCAAAGCGGCCCAGGCGGCCCTGCGGCTCCGCCAGACCGGGGGGGGGGGAGAGAAGCAGCCGCCGCCCCCTCCCCCTCCGGGGCCAAAGGTCAGGGCGGCCAGAAGGGAGGGAGGGAGGGCGAGGGCAGCCCCGCCCATTCGGCTCGGCGGGGGGGTGGAGGCGGGGGAAGGCCTCCTGGATGGGCGGGGCGGCTCCGGGCTGGGCCTCCCCTCCTCCCCCCCTCCTCCTCCTGCACAGGAGGGAAGCCCCCCCCGCGGCCACGCCCGAAGCCTGGCGGCCTCTCCGACCGAGGAGACCCCGCCCCTTCCGCTCCGCCCACCCCGCCCCTTCCGCCACGCTAAGGGGCGGGGAGGGTGGCCCCGCCCTCCCGACCGGCTGGAGGGACCCATCGCCGCCGCCCCGCCGCCGCCGCCTCCTCTCCGGGCTGTGCGTGGGATGGGGCGGGCGCGGCGGCGCGGGAGAGCAGGCCCGTCGGCGCGGGCCCCGTCCGCCCAGGCTGCGTAGCGGGGTGAGCGGGGCAGGGCTGGCCGGGAGGGGAGGGAGGCGGTGGTAAGGGGCTGCCCTGTCCGAGGGGGGGAGGAGGAGGGGGCACCCCCGTCCTGGCTTGGTTGGGGAGGGAGGGAAGGGGGAGGAGGGGGCGCCGAAGGGCGGGTGGGATCCGGGGGGGGTGCGGCTCCTCATCTCCCCTCCTTCCACCCGGGGGGGGCAGGAGGGGGGCGTCTGGCTGGCCCAGGGTGGGCAGACTAGATGCCCTCTGGAGGTCCCTAAGCCAAGCGGAGACCCCGGGGAGGGTCAGCCTTTCAGACCCCCCCTCCAAGCGGGGACCTCGTGACCCTGGCGTCCCCCCATCACCTCCCTCCCTAGCATAGCTCCCCCCTTCTCCCCTGGGAACGAGAGAGCACCCCGGCTTCCCTCCCCACCACTTTAATCTCCACTGGTTATTGGGGGGGGCTGTTTCTGACCCCCAGGTCCTCAGTTAGGCCCTTTGTGTGGAATGGCCCTCAGCTGCCCTGGCACAGAGGGTGGCCAAGCAGGGGGTGCGTGCATTATTCACTCACAGATGGTCATCAACCCCTGGTGAGATCAGCCTCCCCAGAGGTGAAAATGTGCAGCTGAGGGATCCCGAGTCATCCAGACACAGACAGGCCAGGTGGGAGCACTGGACAGTTCATGGGCTTAAAGGGGGGGGGAGCCTAGGGAAGACAGGACTTTCCTGTGCATGGGGGGAGATCCTGTGTGCACATAGGGGGAGAGCCATACAGAATTAACCAGACACCCGCTAAACTCCATAAGTGTTTTGTTCTGCACAGGTTGCCACCTTATAAACACAACAAAAGGAATCTGATTGAACTTGTTGAGTAGCCACAGGTTGCCAACTTGATAAAAAAAAAAAGTTAAAGAGGATTTGTTGCTTTCTATTCATCCTTCCTGCTCTCTTAAGCAAAAAGCTACTTGGCTGTGGCATTTCTTCAACCAAAATTAGAATCTGAAAGTTATGTGGTTTTTTTTATTATTATTATTTTAAAGTCTAAAATGTGCTTTGGGTTGAAGGCTCTTTTTTTTTTTTAAATAGAGGACGTGGGTTTGTGCCAGGTTAGGAAATTTCACCATTTTTTTCAGGGTTAAGTTTGTTCCTTGATTGTAGATGTGGGTTTCAAAAGACTAATTTTACTTAAAAAGTTGTTAGAATACTGACTGACTCGAGTAAGAGGAGTCAGTTTGCCTTCTGATGGGTTCATAAAGGAAATTATTAAGGGAAGTTTTGCAATATACACATATCACGTCAGGACTGGCTACTCTAATAATCTAGAGAAATACAGTAGTAATGCTACTATTTTTGTTCAGTCACATTAGATCAATTTGGATCTAAGTGTTTTGTAGCAGAATAATTGCCTCAGGAAATGTTGCTTTAAATACTACCAAAAAATAATGGTGTGTAAGAGCTCTCTTTCTACTTGGGGGGGGGAGATAAAAGCCTTTAATTGTTTTAACTTCCTCTGGATTTTTATTTACTTTTCTCGGCCTTCATTTCTCTCTTCATTATTTGATTTGAGGTTTTAGTTAGTATCACAGAAATTGTTGGCGATTCCTATCTTCTACCATGGCTTTAATGAGCTGTGTAGATCCTATATCACTTTGATATACTGTACTTAATGTTGCCCAATAAATATTTAGTAGTGATAATCGTTTTGGAATTGGCCAGGCAGTAAACCTGTGATTACTTGAACAATCAATACATATTTTAGAGGACTTGTCTATTCAATTACCTGTTTGAATTCACTCTGAATTATTTGTTGTTTGTCCTCCAGTTGCAGATTCCTTGCCAGACTGGGGCAGCTCGCTTACTATGAGTTAAAAGCTGCATGGGTGGAAGCCCCCCAGATTTGTTTTTTTACTCTGCTGTTTGAAATCAAGGAAGGTGTGAATCTCTGCTCCCTGTTGCTAGTAAATAGCTTTATAGGGTTGTTGGTTTTGTCTATGGCTTCATAAGATTGTGCTTGCTTGTTTGTTTTGACTGTTGCATGAATTCTGCGGATTGCCATATGGCACCACACAGTGCAGTTGCGAGGCATTGTTGACGCCTGAAGGTTAATATTTAAACTTTTTCCTTCCTTCCTGTTTCTTGTCCTGCCTTCTAGTATTTTGGAAAATAAGTTGGGCCCCTCCTCTTTGTGGCAGATGCTCAAATATTGACACACTGCTATCAAGTCACCCCTGGTCTTTCTTTTCTCTAGACTGGCCATTCCCAAGTCCTGCAACCCTCCTTCTTCATATGTTTTGGTCTCCAGGCCTTTAATCATCTTAGTTGCTCTTCTCCGCACTTTTTCCAAAGTCTCAACATCCTTTTTGTAATGTGGTGACCAAAACTGGATGAAGGATTCCAGGTGTGCCAATGCAGCCATGTTGCTGGGCATTCGGAATTCAGTCATGTGACTACAGGAGAGGCCCAGTCATTGAACCTTTGAATCTGGGTCCTAAGACCTCTTTTTCAGGTTGGTTGTAAGTCAAGGGATACTTGCAAATATACACATGTAGGTATGTATGTACCGGTATGTCTCTTTTGAGGCTATTTGGATCTCTCACTGCAGATGTGTTAGTATTTTTTCTCTCTCCCTTGAAAGACACAAAGGGTTGAACATCTTTAATTAGCAGAACTACCTAATGAGGGGCCAAAACTTCTAAAATAGAGGCACAACGTACCTATTCATTTTTAATGTCTTGCTTGAAGGTTTAGGGTTCCTTCAAAAGAGCTGTGATACTAACTATGGCTAGAAAAACCAGCTTTTTGCAGCACTGAGAAAAGCTGACTTTGACATTTCTGAAGTCTTCTGAACTTACTTTCTTTCCAAAAGTCTTCAGTGATTGCCGAGTGTTGTTTACAGAGGAAGACACCTCAGGTGGATCACCAGTGGGGCATAGTTCCTAATTATAAGTAGCTGCAAAGTACCTTCAGCTAGGACGGTTGTCTCTCTTGAGGTTTCAGGAGAAGTTTCAGCCTTATGGGGCACATTTTGAAGGGTGAGAAACTCTTATTCAGCCTCCCATAATTTCACCTTTGTGCCATCTGAATTCAGTGTCAATCCTGGCCAGCCTTTTGTACCCACATCGTCCCACACAAGCCGTCTTATTTCTAGTGTGATATGAACATCAGGCATGGCTTCCATTTCTGAATCCCTGTTTGCTGCTGGATCTCCTTATTGCAAGAAAGACGGTTGGTCCTTCTCTTTGGTTCCTATTAGCTCTCTCTACCAGCACAGTTCCCCAACTTTCCACTGTATTCTTCAGCCATTCTCAAGGTTGCCAAGTCTTGGGCAACTTGCGCAGGATGTCCTCCCTATATTATCTGGCCCATATTAAATACATATAGAAGCTCAGTTGGGAGAAAAAAAAAGCAATGCCAAGCAACTTTTGTAAAGCTGCATAGAACCCATTATTAAAATTCAAGCTGGTGCTGAGATTATTTTCTTTACATTTAAGATAATTATACAGTGGAGAATATAATATGGTTTGTTGCTTTGATTTTTTTTACCCCCGCGAACGAGATGTGCAAACCTGTCTTTAAGAATCCGGCTTGCACCATGCCAAATCAAGGTCAGCCTGACTATATTAGGGCTTAACCTGGAAACATAACAGGCAGGTGAGATGACTCCTATGCCCTCACCTTTTCTCGTTTTATCTTTGATGTCTGCTACCCCATAGAATACACGGATTAGTGACTCACCTGCCCTTTGCTATCATCACACAGGTTTCTGGTTGCAGAACCTGATCTACATGCCAGTTGTTAAGCAGGACTGCAAGAAAGGCTTACATTCCAGGGAGTTTTGGAGAAGGAAACATCCTAGTGGGTTGAACTGGTTGACATTTTATATAAAAAGAAGCATCAGCGGAGTCAACATTTGGGCTGTATGTTTCTGTGATTAAAAACAAATTTAGAACTTTTCCTGGGGAGCCTGTGTTGATTGCCGTGGGCTTGGCACAACTTTGATGGCTGTCAGAGGTGATGGGAGCCAGTCCCGCCCGTGCTGAGAAGGGATTGTTTTATTGCAATTCAAGGCATCCCTTGGAAATGTCAACGTTCATTCTGAATATATGGAAAGTTCATATTACAGAGAAAGAAGAGTCCAGTCGTACTTTTAAAGACAGTCAGCGTTTTGCATTTGTGAGTATTTAAATTTTTCCGCTCTTTTCCCTCTTGTTTCAGTGCTGTATTCGTTTAAGGGCGGGACTTCCTGAGTCACAGATAGGAAAATGTGTGTCTTGAAAGCTTACTTGTTCTCCTGCACTTACAAGCATTCATTTAGCGACTGTTTGACGCTGAAAGAAATGTCTTAGGACTGTTTTTTACACTTAATAACCGTGGCAACATCCTCCAGGGCCACGGGATCAGAATTCAGACGCTCTGCAACAGACTCGTCTTTACGACGGTCGCAGTGTCCCCAGGTCACGTGATCCACTTTTGCGACCAGAGTCAGTGGGGAAGCCTGATTCACTTAAGAACCGTTACTCACTTAATAATGGCAGTGATTCACTTAACAACCGGGGCAAGGAAGGTCGTAACATGGGGACAAAACTCATTTAACAAATGTCTCACTGAGCAGCAGAAATTTTGGGCTCAGTTGTGGTCATAAGTCAAGGACTACCTGTAGAATATTTAGAGAGCAAGTTTGAATAAAAGGATAATCCTGGAACCGTCTAGGCCGGAGGTAGGCAACCTCGGCTCTTTTATGACTCATGGACTTCAGCTCCCAGCTCAGGAATTGTTGGAGTCCATGAGTGATAAAAGAGCCGAGGTTGCCTACCCCTGGCCTAGGCTGCGCAGTGCTTAGCATTCCGTTCAGACCGGGGGGGTGAGCTCAGCACATATTTGTAACTCCTTAAGGCAGCCCAATATTGAGTGAACCCCCCCCACTAAAAGATACGGGTGCTTTAAAAGGTTGGGACCAGTGATTTTCTTTATAGCCTAGAACAGAACAACAGAACAGAATAGAATAGAAAATAGAATAAAATCTGCTCGCTGGCCTAAGAAATTGAGCCCTCCTGCATGTCTTGTTGTAAGGTTATTAATGCCATTAAGTCCTATGCCTTTCCTACCGAAAATTGCATTTTTATTCGTTCTTTGGGGCCCTTAATAATTTACTTGTTCATACAGAAAAGAGGAACATAAATTAAAGAACTACACTGCTGGGTTGTTGTTTTTTAAATCCCCTGGAAACATTCAGAAAACGTTCTTCCTCCCTCCCTTGCTCCTTTGATCCTTCCACCTGTCCGTTCTTTGATATTCACTGTGGACTTTCTAGTGACCTTTGCCGTCTTCGTGGATGCTTGATTAGCAATATTGCCACCCTTATTACCAGTATGCGTTGCATATTTTTCAAATATTTCTTTCCTCCTTTTCCGGCAGCATCTGTTTTGTTGCTATTCTTTTGGAGAATTTCTAATTGAAGTTTTAATTGAACTTTCTGGGAATTGAGGACAGTTGGCGAATTAACACTTCAGCCAACTATTTATGAAAAGGTCTAGAGGAGAATAATTCCTTGGTGTGTCTCTCTTTTCTTGTTTATCATTCTTTGGGCTGCAAGTTGATTGAGGCATTCAAATCTTTAGCGTTCGCTGCTTTGTTTTGGTGTCACAGGGGATGCGGATCTAGCGATGTTACCTAGAGCAGGGGACTCCAAACTTGGGAACTTTTAAGACTTTGTGGACTTCAACTCCCAGAATTCCTTAGCCAGCAGGGCTTGGCAATTTTGTGCTGATGGCAGTCCCAAACTACATTTGAAAACGATTATCTAGGTTGGCTTCTTTAAGTAGAACTTACTAAGAAGGAGGAGCAGATTTGTGATTTTATAGAAAATTTAAGGTTTTAGATATTCTAGGTGTATTTATGTCTACAAAAATTGACAATCCCAGCGGCCCCCAACTTTTTGGGCACTGTGGAGAGAGATTTTCCCATGGACAGGAGGGAGGGACGTGATTTCATGTATTGCCTGCATCCTGAGGATGGGGCTTCGCTTGTTTGTGCGTCCTGATTTGTGGCATGCCACACCCCAGCGGTGCCGGTCCACGGACTGGGAGACCCCTGGACAATCCCGTGCATGTTCTTGTTATAATATTTTTCACGTTCCTTTTTTTTTTTTTTTTTTAGCAGGGAGAGAAAATGGAAGGCAAGGGCTGCCTTTGCATCCAGCGCTGGTCCACCAGACACGTGGCCAAGTGGCTGAAGGAAGAAGGCTTTTGTGAGTATGTGGACGCTCTGTGCGATAAGCACCGGCTGGATGGGATCACGCTCTTGACTCTGACGGAATACGACTTGCGCTCCCCGCCCTTGGAAATCAAGGTTCTGGGGGACATCAAGCGGCTGATGCTCTCCATCCGCAAGCTGCAGAAGCATCACGTCGACCTTTTGGACGAGCTGGACTACAGCAGCGAGAGCCCTCTGGGGTCCCTGCCCCCCGTGATCGGCTGCGTCCAGGGGAGGGAGTGGTTTTGCAATGGCGACGTGCAACGGGACTGCGATGACTGCGAGCCGGTCTCTGAACTGAGCGCCGAGCAGTACCAGTACACCAACGGGAAGGGCAAGCACTCTCCCCGGAGGCTGAACCCCGAGTACTGGAAGACGGCCCTGAGCTGCATCTACGTCTTCATTGTCTTCGGCTTCACCTCCTTCGTCATGGTCATCGTGCACGAACGAGTGCCCGACATGCAGACCTACCCACCACTGCCGGACATATTCCTGGACAGGTAAGGATGCCGCTGAGGGCGAAAGGGGCCTGTTTGGAGCAGAATTGAGTGGGTGGCATTATTTGTCGACAGGGCTGAGTCGTCTCCTTTTTCCCCAGGAAGCTGATTGCATGCACAAACTTTTCTTATAAGTATAGAAGTTAATGGGGAGTGAGTTAAATGCAGGGAAGCCCATCTGTGCGATGAGTTCTAGGCCCATGAATCTAAGGGAAAACGTTGCTAAATCTTCTTATTTGTTTCTTTGTCCATTTGTTTATGCGAATGCAGCTGTGCTTTTTGTAGTACAGCTGCAGGAATTCTGGGAACAGAAGTCCACACATCTTAAAAGCTGTCAAGGTTGCGAAACGACTGGCTCAGCCCCACCACATCGTAACATGTGGAGTTGCCCGTGTGATTTCTAAAGCGGCTTGCATCATATCTAGGTTGTGGGGTCCTTGGTGCTCCCTGAGCTTGGTGGTTCCTGTCCCGCAGCCATTTCATTACCCAGCTAGCTAACCTCATCAGTGCTGGGATGTCTTGATTCCTGTTGCCATGGAATCAGACATCTGAACTGCTGGATGCTGTTAACTGACGTCAGCCCCAAATTGTCAAGATAACAACCGGCTGCAGGTTCCAGGCCAGGGGGGGGTCCCCAAATCTGGCAACCTTGAGGCTCGTGGACCTTAAGGCTGTCTGTGACCCAGGTCCCTCCGACAGTGAGACGGGCAGCATGTAGATTCAATAAACAAATACATTCCAGTGTTGTAAACCGGATCTGTGTGAAGTATGGGTTCTGGGGCAATTCAAACAAGATTTTAACTTGCCCGGGGCGAGGCAGATAACTCTAAAATCATACTTGTTCCAATTCTGAGCCTTCAATTAAATCCCGGCCCCAAACCAATGTTTGTTCTTGCTGTCCAACAGCAGGGGGGGATGGAAAGGGGCGGCCAGCTGGTTCTGCGGTCTTCTTGACCGGCTCTCTGGCCAGGAAGGCCTCTGCCGTCGGAGCTTCCTTGGACAGGCGGCCTGACCGGGAGCACCCCTCCAATCCGAGGCAGGCCGGCTGTTGACAGAACAAACCACCTCCTGACTTTGATGTTACGTCATCAGAGCTCTCTGGGGAGGCTGCCCCAGGGATGCCGCGGCGGCGAAGGAGTTCCAAGGCCAGCGACGGGTGAGAATTCACCCTCCCTGAATTCACTCCACAACCCATGCAAGTCTGTTGATTGACCCTGAGCACTACACAAAACATCGTGTTTATTTTTATTTGTATTTAGTTTAGAAAGCACCCATCTCACTTACCATAGAGTACAGGGAGTCCTCGACTCAACAGTGGTTCATTTACTGACCATTCAGAGTTACAAGGGCACAGAAAAAAAGTGACTTAGGACCCGTTTCCACACTTGCGACCACTGTGGCACATGATCAGAATTCAGATGCTTGGTAACTGACTCGTATTTTCGACGGTTTCAGTGTCCCGGCGGGGATCACGTGATCCCCTTTCGCACACTGCTGACCGGCCAAGTCAATGGGGGGGGGAGTCAGATTTACTTAACAACTGCAGTGATTCACTTAACAACTGTGGCAAGAAAGGTCGTAAAAGGGGGCAAACTCACTTAATAAATGTTTCACTGAGCAACAGAAATTTTGGGCTGCACTGTCGTCGTATGCCGAGGACTGCCTGTACAGAGATAATATCATTGATCAGCAGTGATAGCAGAATTGTTAACACCCTGAATAAAATGGATGCTGTATCTTAGTACCGTGTTTCCCCAAATATAAGCCCTAACCGAAAAATAAGCCCTAGCCCAGGGATAGGCCACCTTGGCTCTTTTAGGACTCGTGGACTTCAACTCCCAGAATTCCTGAGTCAGCATAGTCCTAAAAGAGCCAAGGTGGCCTATCCCTGGGCCTAGCCTGATTATTTTTTTCAGGATGCTCGTAATATAAGCCCCACCCCCCAAAATAAGCCCCAATTAAGATCTCAGCCAGACGGACGCATTTAGTACCATATTTCCCTGAATATAAGCCCTAGCTAGAAAATAAGCCCTGCTGCATTTTGGGGGGCAAAAATTAATATAAGACCCGATCTTATTTTTGGGGAGACACGGTATTTATTGCATCCCAGGGAAGCTAAAAAAAAAAAAAACCAAGCCCAAATGTATCAAATTTATTGCACCACAAAACAATTCAATCAGAGTTCAATTTATTTTTTAAAAACACAAACAGCGACAAAAATAATGACTGTAGGTTTGACTGATTCCTGTCTAACCTACTCATAATAATTGCTTTTTAGTGCTTACGTTTTTTTTAAAAAAACAAAAATATAATTCTCCAGCTTGATTTCATTTGGGAACCGAACGTCCTGTAGCTCCGTGAACAAAGGTCATTTCTTAGCGTGTGCTTGTTGTTTTCTGCTGGCCAGGTCCTTTCCCCTGCCATTCTCCGCTCCCATTCAGTGTCACCGGACACTGGGTTCCTTCACACACAGGCCAGTAACCGAGTCACTTATCAGTCTGAGCTGAGAGCAAACGAAACAAACAAGCTGTGCCGAGTCTGAATGTCATCTGTGACCACCCAGATCATTGAATTTAGGCATTGTTTTCATCCTGTCTCTGCATTTAAGATTACCAGAAAGATGACTTATTGAGTGCCAGATCTTATTCTAGGTTAAAAGTGTGACTTTCAGGCACAGGGTGCCTCTGCAAAGCAAACAAGGCAAGAAAGGACACACTCCAGCTCTATGACCTGTAGTAACCGTGAGACGTGTGATTGCTGGATTACGTCTCATCTGCTAAGGTTACGCTGTCCGCTCCCTCCCACTCCCACGAGTGATTTCCAGAAAATGATTGCAAAAGACTTTGAAGACAAGTCTGGATGTTTGTTGACCACAAAAGAATCTGTGGCCATTATAATGCTCGAATAGATAGGATCAGATAATTAATCTTGGTTTAAGCCTTAAGATCAAAAGGATTTTACTCCATTCTCTAATCCAAATGATGCATTGTTGGTATACTGTATGTCCCCAGAGACATTGTCTATAAAGACGCTTCAAAATTTGTTTAACAAGAAGGGGTACTTTGTCATGTTTGGTGCGATGCTGGCTGAGGAATTCTGGGAGTGGAAGTCCACGAGTCATCCAAGGGCCACGTTTGGAGACCCCCTGGGCTAAATCTTTTGAGGTGTTCATTCTTGTGAAGAGTCGACATTTCTAGTAGAAGATTAAATGCGCTGATTTTTTTTTCTCCCCTTCAAAGAAACATCGGTAAGAAATGGATATCTTATAGCTGCCCAGTAACAAATGTTTGGGAAACAGTTTTATGTAATTTTATTAAACGTTTTAAAAAGGAAGGTAAATATAAAGTAAAAGGAATAAAAAAGAAAGCTAAAAGTACAAGAAAGGAAACAAAGAAAAAGAAAGAAAAAAGATAACAGTGACTTCCCATCATCTTTACAGCAGTTACAGATACAATTATAAATTTACCTCTTTCGCTGAAGTTACAACATGTCTCTCTTCATTCTACAATTTATCCTGTTTAATTATCAAAACCATAAATTGTAAGTTCATTTTTGTTTTGTTTTGCATCCCCCTTGACAAAATTCTAGTATCTCATCATAAATTAGCCATGTTTGCTTATTGTTTCTCATCCAGAAAACCCATCTTGTGCTGAGAGCAACAAAGATATTTTTGGGCACAGCCTAGATTTATATCTATTCCATATTCTCAGTGTGGCATGTCCAACATAGCAATTTTTAAATTCCACATTAACCTTGACTTTGTTGTGCCTCAAGTATCCATGCCACCCAGACCTCAAGAACTGCCCTTCCACAGGTCTTTTATTTCTCGGCAACACCCCACTCTTTTGTCCAAAGAAAACAGTAAGCAACCCAACCATCCTCTTTCCTTTGCACCCCCTAACGCCTTATATTTAACTTGGGGTTTCCTCTCTTCCTCCACCCCTCAAATTTAGATACATCCTTTTGTTTAAATGATGCATCAATTGTCAAAATAGTTATTGTCTGAAACAAAAACATTTTTGGCAGAACATTCATTTTTATTACAGAAATTCTCCCCAGCAGTGACAATTGTAGTTCTTCTCATCTTAACCTATCTTTTAAACTTCATTCCATGTCTTAACATAACTATTTTGAAATAACATACATCTTTGCCATAGGGATACCCAATTATTTTACTTTCTTCTGAATCTTAAAACCCATTTTCATCACTT
Source organism: Bothrops alternatus (assembly GCA_034064705.1). Classification (NCBI taxonomy): domain Eukaryota; kingdom Metazoa; phylum Chordata; class Lepidosauria; order Squamata; family Viperidae; genus Bothrops; species Bothrops alternatus. The sequence continues at coordinate 1,551,502 of JARGCV010000280.1, read as the reverse complement.
CTTTTGTTAACGTCTTTGTTTTCTGTTTGTTGATCTTAAAACCGAATGCACCAAATTCTTTTAGTTTTCCCAGTAATGTTTCAATTCCCTTTTAAGGATCTTCCCAAACCAACACCAAACCGGCTGCAAAAGTCCTAACTTGAAAGTTTCTCTTTTTATGCTTACTCCCAGAATTCTCTGACCTTGTCTCATATCTCTAATCAATATTTCAAGAACCAAAATTAATGAAAAGAAACAGTGTGCATCCCTCTCTTTTTCCTTACTGTATCTCACAAGGCTGTGCTGGATCTCCCATTAACAACAGTTTCCGCTTTCTGTGAAAATACAAATTCATCCTACCCATTTTATAAAGTTCTCTCCAAATAATAGCAAAAAGAAGCATCAGGAACGCAAAACTTTCATTCTATAGGCTATTTCTCAACTGATTCACTTTCTGTATTAGCCCATTAAGGAGTGAGACATCTGGGGATACTGTAGGAAGAAGGAGGTGTTTAGCTGTTGCATTTAAAAAAGACGTGATGTCGTATTTTAAAACGGGACCTTTTTGAGTTTAAGTCAAGATCTGCCCCAGATTCCCACCCTTCTCACACTTAGTTTTGTTGCCTCAAGTTTTAGGCTTCACAATTAGCATTTTAAAAGGCGACAGTCACCCTTTCAACTTGGTAGTTCAGGACTCTCTGTTTCTAAGAAAACATGTTTTCCTTTTAGCCAAGGCCATTTCTTTTGGTATGCGAGAAGTGGCCTTCTCAACAACCACACATTAGAAAGTGTATTCTGAAAGTCCTTGAGTACGCTTGCAATTTTCCAGGAAGATACATACCCAGCTTGGGAAAAATAAGGTAACCCATAAATTTGTCACTTGTGGAATGTTTAGAGTCAATGTTTTCTATTGTTCAAACTTCACCCGCAATCAACGTATTTTATTGTTTGGTCATTTGCTTACCGAGCTATTAACATATACTGAATGTATGTATCCTTCGGTTCTGTAAAAAGACTCCCCCCCCTTTAATAAATGCTTTATGCTTTGCCTGGATAACTTGGTGATTCATATTTTCAAGTGGGCAGAGAAGCAAAGGTAAAAATCTCCTAAATTCAGGGATCAAGTTCTTATCAGTTCCATGCTAAACCTGGGGTGCTGGAGTTTGGAGGCAACAGTCTGATAATTTTTAAGCTTTTAAAAATATATTTTACCAGAACAAGAGAGGTCAAAATTTTGTGATTTTAAGATTATTCAAGGTTTAAGATTTTCCTATTCTTGGAGAATTATTTCATAGGAGGCATTCACTTTCAGTTGATGCAACGTTAAAAGGAAATAATTATATTAATATCATATTAAGTCTTCAGCTGGATTTCAAGGATATAGTTATACTAGTATCATATTAATTAAGTCTTCAGCTGGATTCCAGTCTACTGCCTTTCTCTGTCATTAGTTTGATTTCATCTTTAGTTCTTAATTCTACCTTTGGTCCTTCCCAGATGATGCTTCTTTCCAAATCTGCTTACTAGATACCGACTTATAGTCATAATTCATTTTCGGTAATGACTGAGTCTTGGTCAGTGAAAGGGGAGCTGGCAGGAAGAAGGATCTGATTAAGGCAGGCTTAAATCTTCTGCATATTTTCTGGAGAAGTCTGTTCCTTACATCTTCTGCTTTCTAGAAGAAACAATGACTAGAAGAAGCAATGGGGGGCAGGGAGAGGGGGGGAGGGAGATTAACAGCGTAGGAAGCAGATTTGAAAAAAATAGGCACACGGGGAACACGATGACTCCATGAGTCAGCACTGACTCTCATTCAACCGCTCTGGACTGGGGTTAGCCTATGAAGACAAAGGTAATACTACCGTACAAGGGGATCCCTACGCCCAAAGTCAGTTCCACTGTGAAACTGGGCTCCCCAATTTCTTCCCAAACTCTTGCCTCAAAAAGTCAACCGCTCCTTGTACAAGTCAACAAAACATTGCATCCTTGCCCTTCTTTCTGGTCTATTGTATTTGCAATTGAACTATAGAAGGAACCCCGGTGGCTGCCTTTCTCCAGTTGTTCAGCTGCCACTCATCTTGGGTCACTCTCCTTTTTCAGTTAATAAATCAAAGTATCCCTTTAATTGAAGATGCACTTTTGATTGTCTGCCTCACAACTAGATCACTCCCCTGCTTTATATATCGCAGTTGCATGAGTTTAAGCAGAAAGTAATTCTGTGTGGCTTCTTGCTGGTGATTGATGCTCTTTGCAAACTACAAGTTGCCTTTGCTGTGCTGTGTTTGAAATGCTATTCTGTCGGTCTGTCTCACAAGAATGTGCAATACAATTGTCGCGATAACAGTTTCTAAGCAGTTTTACATCTCCCATTTAAGCTGAAGTCAAAGACTTTGACATGGTTCACGTTGTTTATTTATTAAATTTATATGCTGCCCATCTCACTGTCAGGAGAATCTGGGAGGCTCACAATCACATCAAAGCAAAAATAGAAACTTAAAACTTTTAAAGAAATTAACTATTAAAACAAACAGAATTTAAATAAGTTAGAAATCAGAACTCAGTGGGGTGGTGGGTGGGATCTTCTTCCTTGCCCGTTAACCACCTGCAACCTAGAACATCAGAGTCGGAAGGGACCTCGGAGGTCTTCTAGTCTAGTCCAACCACTGGCCATTCCAGACAAATGGCTGTCCGTTTTTTTTAAAGGCCTCTGTCAGAGGCCCCAGGCCAATCAGCAGAGTCAGGCTTTGGGGCTGTTTTCGCAGGCTGGCAGGGTGGGTCTCACCTCCAGGGCCACAAGGCTCCAGAGGGCAGAAGCCAGGGTGGAAAAGGCCCGTCTCCTGCTGTCCACCGCGTGGAAGTCCGCGGCCTGCCCCTTCTGCCAAAACGGGTGGGGCAGGCCAGCCCCATTGGGGCGAGAGGCTCCCTCGGGAAGCCCAGACTCACGCCAGAGATTAATGCTGCTTCTCTCTTCTCTCCTCAAAGTGTCCCGAGGATCCCCTGGGCTTTTGCCATGACCGAAGTGTGTGGAGTGATTCTCTGCTACATCTGGCTGCTGGTCCTCCTCCTCCACAAGCACAGGTAGGCCCCTGAGACAGGCCGCTGCTTCCCCGTGAAAGACACTGCGAGGTTTTCTGCTGTCCATCGCAAATTCCAGAAAAACAGGGAACAGAACGTAATTTTACTATTAACAGTGAAATGAACTGTTGTAAGTCAAGGACTACCTATAGAGTTTTATTTTGATATGAAAGAAACATGGCTTGCTTGTGGCATACACCCGTGTGAGTGTTGAAGGCTTAGTAAAGTTACCATGAGTTTTTCACCCAGAAGGAGACATGTCGTGGAACAGAGGTCTTCAGACTTGGCAACTTTAAGACTTGTGGACTTCAACTCCCAGAATTCCTCAGCCAGCTGGCTGAGGAATTCTGGGAGTTGAAGTCCACAAGTCTTAAAGTTGCCAAGTTTGAAGACCCCTGTCATGGAAGAATCAAACACAACTGATGTTGTGGACATTCCAAAATGTTGTACTTGGATAGTTACGACAACAAGATATCCTTAGGGTAGGGGTGTTTTGATAGCGTGTATAGTATGTTTAAGCCCTGTAGTAGACATCTTAAGGGTAGCACTTATGGTGAGAGATTGCATTTCTTGGATGATTGGATGAATGTCACATACAGCTCATATTAAATTTGGTAAAAGTAAAGTTAAATCTGATAGGGATTCACAGCCTTTGGTAACCAAGTCTGATTGTGATCAACTGCCTCTTGCTACGTCCATATCCTTGCTCTGTATCTCCCTGTGGGATGAAGGATTATCTCTGCTGTTCTTCTAAGTTTGGACCTGGTCTATGCTAGAGGCTTGTTGCTGGGACCAATCCTGATTGAGAACGGTTTGTAGAATCATCGTTTCCTGACTTACATATAATTTGCAGCACTGGTGGGATTCAGCCAGTTCACACCGCTTTGGCAGAACCGATAGCCCAGGCCCAGAATGGACTTCCGGAAGCGGCATCCACACAGAGAACCGACTGTTCACATATTTGAATCCCACCACTGATTTGTAGGCTGTGGACTTAACAGTTCAAAAATTTAAGCTAAGGGTGTAAAGAAAAGGGGAAATACTCAAGCTAATTGAGTATATAGTCCAACAGATTGCCGTGTTTTTCATCTCAAAGAATAGGTGAAGTTTCAAAAAGCATAACAGGGATTTCCCCATGTTTGTAGTCAAATAAGAGTCCTTAAACCAAGTATATATTTTTCATGGGATCACCTTTTAACAGCAGAGGACAACTGCAGGGAAGATGCGGCTGCTTTAAAGAGCTGCTGTGGGAGGGTGCATTCACATAACCCTAGCAAGTCAGTTCAGAGAAATTGTGCACACAAACAAAGCCAAAGGCTTGGATCCAAAGATGAGTTCAGTTAAATACATTTCTAGAAAAGACTTTTCAGATCCCCAATACCCCACTGCATTCTTCACGAAGCAGATGCAGAGGGGATCCCTCTAGAACAACATGAGGTGAGGGCAAATTGTCATTCCGTGAGCTTCGTAAATTGTTGAAAGCAACTCTTGTTCCTAGATCTATCCTTTTGCGACGACAATGCAGCCTGATGGGAACTGTGTTCTTGTTACGTTGTGTAACCATGTTTGTGACCTCGCTGTCTGTGCCAGGGCAACATCTGCAGTGTTCTGGGAAGGTAAGTCGGTGAGTCTCCCAAGATCTTGGGCAAAGACTTCGATGTCGTCACCAATGACATTTTTGAATTTTTTATAAATATGTCAGATTAATGTTAGCCTGTGTTCTGCACAGACCCAGTCCTTGTATTTTGAAGACAGAGCGATGAACTCTGATCTTTACTGGCAAAATGTGGAAGCTTTGAGTATTGGCAAAGTACTGTACAACGTGAAAATATTCAATGATTGAAATGTTTGCAGGTTTATTGTGCCCCTATAATCTACATTTGGGGGACTTTGAACTCTTTAAAATGGGACAGACCATTAAAGTATAAAACTCTTTTGTGCAAACAGAAGGGCAGTTGAAAAGTAAGCCAATCTAGGTTAACTGTTGTCATAATTTATGCTAATACCTGAACTGAATACAGGTAGTCCTCAGCTTATGACCACAATTGAGGCCAAAATTTCTGTTGCTAAGGGTGACAGTTGTTAAGTGAGTTTTGCCCCATTTCAGATCTTATAGTTGTTAAATGAATCACTGCAGTTGTTAAATTAGCTACACAATTGTTAAGTGAATCTGACTTCCCCATTGCCTTTGCTTGTTGGAAAGTGTCTGTCAGAGCGTGCACAATCTTATTGTGCAAGATAATCCAGGAGTAAACACAGTAAACAGTGATCTATATTAAATGGTAGCTTATCTTACACTATCTACAATATCATACAACAGGAACAATATACATACACGTGCTAATACAGGAGGATCCAACACACAGCAGTTACAGAAGGAAACGGAAGAGAGAGCACATGTCTGCAGAGCCTTCCTTTTTATACAAGGGCTCTTAAAGAGACACAGACCCTGCTGAGCCATTGCCAACATTATATCATAGATTACATCAGCTAGTTAGCTTCTAAATCATTACCTTGACAGTCTCAAAATCTGATCACATGACCCCGGGACGCTGCAACCTTCATAAATACGAACCAACTGCCAAGCATTTGAATTTTGATCACGTGATCACCCATTGGGATCCCCATATGAAAACAACTTACCTTATGTGCGGCCAGAATGTAACATTTAACACAGCACCGTACTTAAGCAAAATGGTTCAGTTGAGATCTGTGTATGTGGGACTGATTGGGGTAGATTGACAGGGGTGACATTGAAATATAATTTTATCATATTTTATCTATATCTTAAATTATTGTATTTTATTCCAATTTCATTTTATTTTATTCCAATTTCATTTTAAATTGTATTTTATCCAATTCCATTTTAAATTGCTTTTTCTGGAACTTTGCCCTTTGATATGGGCCAAGGGCTGATAGATAGATAGATAGATAGATAGATAGATAGATAGATAGATAGATAGATAGATAGATAGATAGATAGATCATATGATCATGAGGATGCTGCAAAGGTTATATAACTCTGAAAAACGGTTTGAATGCTCATTAGATGAACTCATAAGTCGAGGACCGCCTGTGCAGGACACTGTATGGGGGTGGTTGCTGCATTTATCTAGGGTTTCCCGTCTTCTCGATGTGTTCCTTTTAAATGTGCTGCATGCTTCTGATTCTAGTTATATGGCAACGTGTGGGCAAAACTTCAGCGAGCTTTTGCCATTTGGAGTGGATTTGGCATGACGTTAACTGGCGTGCACACCTGTGGAGACTATATGTTCAGTGGCCATACGGTTGTCCTGACTATGCTGAACTTTTTTGTCACGGAATGTAAGTAGAGAATTGAAAAATGGAATGTGATTATTGTCCAGCCAGCTTGCCACAAACCTTCCTCTCCTCCTTTCTGGTGTTGTGCAACATTCCTTGCTCGGCAGATCACACAGACACACGGCAGATGTTGCTCAACTCCAACCCCCACCAAGAAGTCCTGTCTTCTAGAGCCCCCCCCCCCAGCTGCCTAATTGTGAAAGAAAGTTTTCAGTCTGGGGGGGAGAAAAAAAGAGGTTTCAACTGGAGAAACCAGAATCTACTAGTGTTTGTGGTTGACCCCCATTTGGGATAAACATAACTGGAGAAGAACTATTGAATACCGCATGTTCCCATCATGTGTGTGCCGTTTTGTTTTAGAAATACATGTGAAAAGGACTTATTTGCAATTTTGAAATGTTTTACTGACATCCGCATTCGTGATCTGCATACTAATTCTGCATTTAACCGGTCCCTTACTTGTAAGACATCTAATATAAGCGTCATGAAAAGTAGCTATGCCTGTGGCTGTGTTGATGTTCTGGAAATTCAATTATAAACTGCAGGCAAGCAGATATCCAGGCCTTAGACTTACCGTCGGAAGGGCAAAATGAGAGAATGAGAATGGAAGATAAATATAGGGCAGACCTTGTTATTTTCAAAAGACAAGTTATTACAAGGCCAGAGTCTGTGACCGTTGGGCAGCCTGTTACTATTATTAAGCATTTCAAACCACTGGGGTTTGGGTTGCCCTCCCCCCTGGCTGTTATTCTCGCTAAGAGAACAGGTTCCCAGTAATTTTTTTGTAATCTTTCGTGACTGGAACTGTTCTTCCATTCCAGAGCAGTTCCTGAAGCTTAGCCCAAGCCTTCCTGCTTGCTTCTAGTTCACTGTCCTGCCCAGAACATGTCTAGAACGCAGTGATGAAAAGTTCCAAGTTATGGGTGGTTGACTTCTGTGTTCCTTTTAGATACCCCAAGAAGCTGGAACTTTTTGCATACGTTGTCGTGGGTGCTGAATCTCTTTGGGATCTTCTTCATTTTGGCTGCTCATGAACATTACTCCATTGATGTCTTCATCGCCTTCTACATCACGACAAGACTCTTCCTGTACTATCACACCCTGGCGAACACCAGGGCCTATCAGCAGAGCCGGAGGGCCAGGATCTGGTTTCCCATGTTCTCCTTTTTTGAGTGCAACGTCAACGGCACAGTTCCCAATGAATATTGCTGGCCCTTTTCAAAGCCGACCATACTGAAAAGGCTAATTGGCTAAAGAATATTCCAGTTTAATTCACATCTCTATGAAGTACTTGCAACTAACCTTCTTCAAGAAATGCTGGGCAGGAAGGATTGTTCTCACCCACTGCACCTCCTCTGGCCTTGTTCATCCTCTCATGGCTGATAAAGGTTCAGAAGAGACCGAAAACACATTGCCGTTTTTTTTTAAATATTCAGGCAACGTTATTAAGTTGTAATCAAGTTCTGCATGGATGTGGTGAGGTTAAAACGGCGGGCTCAGCAAATCTTAACAGCTTTCTTGTTGGGAGGATCTGCAGGAATAACTTCAGATCCAGGTATTACCTAAGCAGTTTTGGGCCTGTTTGCACATTGTGGGTAACCATAAATAGCTATTGACAAATTCTGGTTTGCACCCTGTAGATGGCCCTTGACTTTGGTGTGAATTATGACTTATTAACCATTTTGAATGGTAGACACACAGTTCAAAAGCAAGGCTTACAATCCAGATGGGACTAATAGTAGCAATCTAACAGCCGCTTATGTCCTGCCGTTGAAAAGTATGTTTGAACGTGAAAAATGGCGAACAAGCTGGCGACGGAACTGCCTTGCTCAGATTGTTTATGGAAAGCAATAACGCATTGCAGGCCGGGCTCTGGTGGGATGCGTTCACGCTTAGCTATGAAAGGCGTAAATGTGATGTGCAAGGACGTCTGTCGTAGCTTACTGACAGAAACGCCATAGCCCTTCAGTAATTGCCTCTCAATATTTATTTTAGCAAATAAATGAGTTCCAAAGCCTTCAGTATGAAAAACACAGGCTGTGTTAATAAAAGGGGTAAGATTGGTGTTTCTGGTGAACGAAACAAGGAACTGGCTGACTTAAGATAAACGAATTGATGCCCTTGTGTCATTCAGGGGTCCTGAGTGTTTACATTTCATTAAACCGGTAAGAAATATATTAGAAATGAGGTTGATGGAGATTTTTGTGCCACAACTCTTTCAGGGCAGTATTAAACCCTTATTTAAATCCGTGCATGCTTTTTAAAATGTTGATGTTAGGGTAGTAATCCTGTTAAATTGGGAGGCAAGCTGATAATGTCGCCTTGAATAAAGGATGAATGGAGGGGTCTTAACAGGGTTTTTGCCGATGGCCGAAGGTAAGAAAACAAGCTAAACTGTCACTCGGAGCTCCTGACCACCCTCTCTCTCTCTTTTTTTTTTCTCCCCTCTCTGAAACCTGCCTTTCCTAAAAGCTACTCCGTTTCATTCATCTGCTCAGTTTAAAGTTGGGAGCTGCAATAGCCTAAAAATGGGAGGTGGTTTTGTGGATTAAAAGAAGTTCAGCCTTTTGAAAAAGAGTACTGGCGATTTGAAATCTGGAATGCAAGGTTCGGCACTTCCATGGCACAAATTGAGTATTCCAAGTTGCTTGCAACTGGATTTTTTTGAATTATACTGTGCATATGGATTACTTGTAGTCCATTTCTAATTTAGACTTTTAAACCTGACATTAAAAGTTGCACTCAAGTTATATAGTCTTAGTAACTTCACAAAGGGCAGTGAATTTCAGTGACCCAAAATAGTGCATCTGTCCTTTGGCTTGACTACTTAATTAATTAATCAATCAACTAATTACTCCAGTCTCACAAACAGGGAACCGTTTCCAGAGCTGTGAACTGGCAGAAGGCAGGCAAGAGACCAGACACACGTTCCCTTTTTAATTTCTGCTGAACAGAGCTTAATATTGGTAGGCATAAAAATACAGGACTTCGCTTTGAACTTCAAGAAAATTTATCAAAAATATACTGAAATAAAGTTATGGGCACGTAAAACTTCCTTATTTTATACCTTGAAAGTATTTTCACCCCAGAACATTGTAAATACTTCTAGCAATATTTAATATTGCCCCAGTAATACAGTATTCAAGTAAAGGTCTACTTTGGTATTTTGAAGTGAAATCAAATCCTTGACGAGAATGGATGTCCTTTTTTCACAAATTGTTCCAGAGAATGTGCTGAAACCAAATTCTTTCTATAAAGCTATTTCTGTGTTTTATGTTTAATTTGCGTAAATCCATTCCATAAAGGAATTAGGCACGGAGGTCATCTCCCAGTATATTAATATGTAGCATGAGGTGTTTTTTTTAAAAATTAGAAATACAGAAACAAGTTGTTTCTATCAGCTCAAATGGAGAGCTTTTATGGTTTGTAGCCACAGTAAAATGGACCAGTTAGTTGCATTTTGAATGCAACAATATTGCACCTCTGCTTTGGCCTAGCAGGAAAAATTAAAAATGATTTTTCTTCGCCCCATTTACAGCAACACACTCGAACGTTTACCTAATCTTTTTCCTCAACAGCAAAAGTACAAAGTAGCCTTCTTTGAAGCACAGAGTGTTGGCTGTTTGAAAGAAATCTCGGTAAAATGTAACTTTGAATGCCAGAGAGAAACAGCCAGTCGCTAAGTTTACAAATGCCTTTGGCGAGGGAGCAGGGAGGGGCCTACCCATCACAAGCATGGTCAGGTTTACTGGAAACGAGGCCCTAGAAGCAGCAGTATGGGAGCAAACGTTCAGGAACACAACTTTTAATGACCTTCTGTAGGGGTAGCCTTCATGACCTTTCTGTAGCTGGACACCATCTCCAGCAGCGGCTTCCTTGGTGGGACCCTTCCCCATCGGGAGAAAACCCTACAGAGAATTCGGCCTCTTCAAGTCTTCACTAATTCGTTGCTCCTTAACCTGACCCAAAGGGCCAACTTTGAAATAATTTTTCACTTATGATAGTTGTATTTGCACTTTGGATTCTTATCAAAATTAGCCCTTCTATGAACTGTAGCATGGGAACACCTCACCTTAAATTTAACCCCACCTGGGTACATTTTTGAAGCTATATTTCATACTTATTTCCTCCAATTGTTCCAAACTGTAATACTGTTTACCCTGTGGATTTCTCCTGTTTAAAACATCAGATTTGATTGTTCACTTTTCACTTAAAGGAGAAATATTTATTATATTACCATTGATTTTAAAAAAATATTTTCAAAGCAGGAGTCTATTTATTTGCCTTTTTTTTGTTTCCTACTCAGAGTAGAGTAGTAGTAAAGTAAGACTGACAATTTCAAAATCTGGCATGTATCATTTTGTAAATTATGAGTACCTCATGTGCTTTAAAGGATGTCAGTGGGCAGTAACTTTGTGTTAGACTGAGGCCCTGGCTGAGTTAAAGTTAAAAGTTTTCCTGTTGTTGTCCTCAACCATTATTTAGCCCAGGGGTCTTCAAACCTGGCCCTTTTATGACTTGTGGATTTCAGTTCCCAGAATTCCTCGGCCAGGCATGCTGGCTAAGGAATTCTGGGAGTTGAAGTCCACAAGTCATAAAAGGGCCAGGTTTGAAGACCCCTGCGTTAGGATATCTGACTATAAACAAAAAACTATACACATCTACGGCTCTTATTTCTTAAACCAAAAGGAGAATAGCGATTGGGCTAAAGTGGTTCACTTTCATACATGGCACAGAGATTTTGGTTTCGGGTTTTTCCCGCTCCCTAAAACACGGTGATGTTTTAAGACTTGAATATTCCTTTCACATAACGGTTTGAAGCACAGATGTTGTGTAAGTAAAGAGGGGATTAGTTCCAATGTGAACATGGATTTAATTTATATTGTTTTGTATGTCCTGTGTTATACTGTTGAAGCATTCAATAAAATCTAAAAGATTAACTAAGCGATGCACTTTCATCTCAGTCACTGTCTAGCAAAAGCAAAAATCTCTCTTTTATCTTTTGTTTATTGTTACAGAGGCTCTAGAGCAGGGGTCCTCAACCTTGGCCACTTTAAGACTTGTGGACTTCAATTCCCAGAATTCCTGGCTGAGGAATACTGAGAGCTGAAGTCCACAAGTCTTAAAGTGGCCACGGTTAAGGACCCCTGCTCTAGAATAGCCATTTCCAAGCCTACCACCACGCAACAGGTCGAATGCTGCGAGTCGATTTAGAAAGAATTTTCAGCACCCCAAAATATTTTGCTGTCTCCCTCCATGTTCGCTGATCAAAAAATCAAAAGCAAAAGTCAACCTTTGCTGGAGTTGAGGGATTAAACCCTCCCAAGTCTTCTCCTGAAGAACCAGAGTCAGCAGCCAGTCTCAGAAAAGCTAGATTTACAATGACACCTGGCAGATTTTGATTTTCCTCCAACTGCTTAATCCATTATGATTCGCCTTAGCCGGTTTGAGATCAAATGCTTACTGCCCTCTGCTGATGAACTTGCTTAATTAAGCTTTCAGTCATTCTAAAAAAAAACAACAAAAAACTATTTCCCTTTTAACCATGCATTTGGCTATCAACAGATTCCCTACTCCCAGAATTGCCTCTGAATGCTAGTTTGAACTTGTTCAGTAACTGCTACGCTGTATGGTGGTCAGTTGTCAGAAACCGTAAGAGATGACCCTATTATATAAATAAATAAATAAATAAACAAACAAACAAACAAACAAACAAACAAACAAATAAATAGTGGAAAAAAAATTAGGATGTATATTAAATTACTTCCTCAATCCTCAAGTGTCCACATCAGATCAAGGCCAAGCTGTGTAAACAACACTACAATCCCCCACCCGCCAAGGAGACAACATCACTGCAACTAACTGGATTTAGATTCTCAAACAATGATCCCATCTGTGATCTACTTGCCACTGAGAAGTCCATATAAAGTACAAGATGAACAAGGCTGAAAGCAGGTTTGGAGCGTAATTAAAAACCAATTAAGCAACGGGTTTAGTAATCTCACTTAAGTAGCTGCCTTAGTAATCTCACCATTCTGCAAATTCCGCTTTGTTCCTTGAGCAGTTACATTTCACTGACTTTCTCTTTGAAGCAATATTAAAGTGTCTATGGAGGGATAGCCCACGGGGGGGGGATTCCCAGCTTTCTCTTAGATTTAGGACAAAATTCAGGGTCTTTTGGCTATAAACTTAGTATATAAATATGGGTATTTCTCCTTGGACTCTTGATAAGAGAGTGTATGAACTTAATCATTGAAATGGTTTAGAAGGAACCAGCTGAATTATACAGCTTATTTTTTTATTTTCGTTTTTCCCCAGTAGAAATTCAAAGACGTTTTTTGTGGCTTGCTTCAGTTGGTTAGGTTTCTAAACACATGCAAACACCCCCCTTTTGTTTCTCTGCATGACTGCACTGCCTTTCTTATCCAAGGCATTTTAGAAGAAGCTTCCTTTTACTGACTCTCAGCTATTACGTTACTAAGCCATGGTTTGTTAAAGCCAGAATGATGATCCTGATGATCCTCATCTCAGCTGAGTGGAAGAAGGGACAGAAATCCTGACCCAGAGCCTGGATAGTTGAGCGTCTGGCAAGATTCTCCTCTAAAGGGTGGAGATTGAGATGGGAGTCCAACCATCAGGAGCCAGGAAAAGGGGTATCTAACCACCGTGTGACTAGCAGGAGGGGGATGAGAGGGGACCACCACCCTAAAAGAAATAGCGCATCACTGTCTTTCTAGGGGTTTTCTGAGGAGCACAACCCAACGGATGTATTAGTCTCTGAGCCTTCACATTGAACAGGGGTAACTGGATCTGTGGATCCAGCAGGGATCTGTTGTGTGTTGAGAGTCCAAGGAGGAGAGAGCTGAATCACCATGTAAATCACGCTGTCCTCGTTTCCCTTCAGCAAGAAGTTTTCTCCTTTTCGAAAGCAATTCCACTGATCTGACTCATCTTCCGCCAGCCAAAAGTCACATGTGTAGCCAAGGCGGGTGGAAATTCCTGCCTGCCAGGGGAAAAAACAAAACAAAACCCCAAACCTTTACTCCTGGCTCTGAATTACATTTGAGTGCTGGAAGCAAACACAAGGAACTAAAATCTCAGTTTAATAAAAAAACAACGACCCTTAGTTAAAGAAACAGATGCAATTTAGGACAGGGGTGTCAACAAGGGGGGATGTTCTTTGAAAGTAGCTCTTCAAGATTTCAGACCTGGCTTTTTCTCAACTCTGGCTGGGGATCGTATGAAGAAGACCCCAGGTTCAAAGTATGCACCGTCGCAGGCATGTACCCTCCTTCCTAAGCTCAGGAGACTTTGGCCAACTCAAAGTTTCTCTTGCTCAAAATATTACATTTCTATCTTTTTTTCCTCCAGTCTCACAGCAACCCACGCCTTGATCAGTTCTCCAAAGCCTCACCTAAAATGATTTCAGCCTTGGAAGTGAAGAACTGTACCTTATAAAACCTTATTTAAACTTTAATTTTCTGCATGACAGGTTTTTTTTGTGTGGTAAGTTACAGCTATAACCATTGCACTGATATTTGCAAAACGTTAGAGCAATGAAGCTGGTCTAGAGTTTCGCTTAGCAATTTGTTTTGTAACAACCAACGTTAGAACCATCTTTTTTTTTAACCACGGACAGATGATCATCTGCTCCAAATTATCCTAAATGTCAAGATTGGTCCTTCATCCAAACTGACAGCGAGCTCCCGGTATTTTCTTTCAAGTAAGCCTACTAGCAATTGTAGCCTGATGCTATACATACTTTCCAAGGATCCTCGCTACCCGTAGCATTCATTTGGGATACTCTCAGCTACACAGATCGAGAATTTCAGCCTGTAAATTATAAAGCCCACTTTATAATATAAAGTTATAAATGTAAAAAAAAAAACCCCAAAGCTTATTTTGATTAAATACGAGGGACAAAATTTGCTTACTTTGAAGTAAGTCCTCTGACATTCAATGGGTTTTACTTCCAAAAAGTGAGCTTATTTACTTGATTTAGGTATTGCCAAATCCCAAGTGATTCTGGATTGGGTCTATTGCCCTGTAGGTAGGATTTTTATATAATTTTTATATAATTCCAGGGAGTTTAGGGCCCTGTTCCTGCTACTGATTTGTAAATTGCAGGAGATGGTGAGGGCTTTTTAACCTTTAGTCCACTAAGAGCAGTTCCTTAACACCCCCCCCCTTTAAGACAGAGTATTTAAAGAATTTCTCCTTCATTAGATAGAAGCAGCAAAATAGCCCTTGACCTGCATACTATTGTCTATTGTTTTAGCAAAAGGAGTGATTCCTGTCTTGTCAGCTGCCTTAAAACGTGTAAACTCCCCTGGGCTCATGGAGCCAAACATGGAAACAGAGGTAGAAAAGAAAAAGAAGAAGAAAAAGAAGGAAAAGAAAGGACATAAACACTCACACAAAAGCAAATATATATGTGAGTATCACCTTGATTTCTTTTGAATAATAGATATTTTCTTCTTATCGTTAATACATGGGGTTGGCTTGAGGGGGAGTTGCTAAAAGGTCTGTCCAGATCTTTATTAAAATGTGAAGATTTACTCTACCTTCTTCTCCACTTGACGTGAACTGCTGTGGAACTTCGGATGTGGGTTTACTTAGGTCACACATAAACAATCCTGGTCTTGCAATAGTGGCGAATATCTGTAGCCCGGGTGTAGGATGAGGGGGGAGGTTCCCTCTCCGAGTTTCCTGCTCAAAGGTACCTATCAAAAGAGGTTGTCTTCTTGAAATGGGTTGTTATTACCTGAAATCCCTTTCCAATATATCTCAAAGCGTTTGGTTATGAACAATCCTCAGTAGGGTTTTTATATAGACGTCTCATTAGATTTCTATCTCAGAAGGCTTTTATGCCCAGAGGAACGGGCAGACTAAACTGCGTAGCTCAGGTTTGCATTCCTGAAGCCGCCAATCTTAAATCTGAGTGACTCAGCAGAGGCCATTCCTATACAGAGAGGGGTAGGGTGTAGATATGTATCCAGGCCAGGGGTCTTCAAACTTGGCCCTTTTATGACTTATTGACTTCAACTCCCAGAAATCCTCAACCAGGCACGCTGGCTGGGGAATTCTGGGAGTTGAAGTCCACAAATCTTAAAGTGGCCAAGTTTGAGGACCCCCTGCACTAAAGGGAAACCAAAGTAGCACCTGATTTGTCCTAGATTTTTTTGCTTTGATCTCAATGTTCTTACCCAGTGTCCACATGATTTCACTTCCAGCATTCTCTTGTCATAACAGATTAGAACACTGTCTAGGAAAATTAAGGCACGGACTCTTCTGCCATTTTTGCCTTACTCTTTAGCAGCATAAATATGCCTTATTTGTTCCAAGGGTGCTTCTGAGAAAAAAACGACAACCCTCTTTTTTGCCCATAAAAAAGGGAAACCTGGTTTTCCCCTTCTGAAAAGCTGTTCCATGTACAATTCCTCACTGATCTCTTCATATACAAATGTTATCTTATAGCCGGGATTGTCTATTTGCATCCCCCTATTTGTCGCAGTGCAAATCCTCTACAGCAGGGGTCCCCAACCTATGAGCCACAGCCCACTGGTGGGCGGTGAGTTGTTTGCAAGCAGGCCGTGGAAACGGTGGCTGAGCACGCATGGACGCTGCTCACGCAAATGGAGCTGCGTATGCGCTTGCTGGCTGCTCGAGCAGAACCATCCCTTTTACGACCCGTCTTGCTACAGTTCTTAAGTGAATCTCTGCAGTTATTCAAGTTAGTAACCCGATTATAAAGTTGTAAAGTCTAGACTTCCCTTAGACTTTTCTGCCAAGGGTAGACTGTCTCTTCTTGGACTCTCCTGCTTTTACACTTGAAGTGGTAAAATACCTGGCGATTCCTTGTTCGATTCTTTTCACTTTGGTTTTTCACTCTGCCCCCTTTTTTTTTTTTTTTTTTTGCCTTTGGCTCGTTTTTCTAAGTCTGTGAGGCGTCCCCTATTGCTGGCCACGTGGCTCTTGGCCCAGATGCCTGTGAACCAGGCTGATGCCCAGCCTCCCTTGCTGAGCCTGGAGGGCCACTTCCATCATCCAGCTTGCAAATAGATCCGTGTTTTCCCTGTGCAATTTTGCACACAAAAATTTCCTCCTGCAATGGTGTTCCTCCATTAGCCTGCCTTTCACAAACTCTTAAGGTGAATCCAGATTCTGATCTGCCCAGGAGGCGGGGGCATCCGCAGGGAGTGCCACAATCTGCCCAGGAATGTGTGTGCATCACTGCTTGAAGCCACAGCCTGTTTGTACAAGCAGCAGCGTCGTTTCCACGGATAAAAAGGGGGGGAGCGAGGGGGGGCTTTGTTTGCAAAGCAATGCCTCTCATCTCGCAGATGTTGACACCCTCCAGCACCTGATAGAAGGCACGTCCGTCTCTAGGCTAGGCTAAGAGCAAGGCTCTTGCATTTCTCTTTCATTGCTTCGGGGGGGAGAGGGGGGACTTTACACTTTCCAGCACTGAATGGACACACCCGCATATTTTTATGGATTTCTGCAACCTCATCTCACGCAACCCCTTGGGCAACAGACACGGCCGGCCCTATAACTCTGCCTGTCGTGCATTTAAGTGCAACTGCAAGAGCGGACATTCAGACTCATTAAATAACATTATGCATGCCGTGCAAAAATGAAAACCAGGCTTATTTTGAAGACGAAAACAAAACAAAACAAAAGCATCACGCCACGAAGCGCTCTGCAACGGCACGACCCTGGACCACCTGTCCCCCGGCTGCGCATGCGCGCCGGCGCCCGACCATTTTCTCTCCCCCCCCCCGCCGCCTCCTCCCGCTTTCCCACCCGGAACCCCGCCCTCTTCTTGCTTTCCAACGGGGCTGTCTAAATCGGTGCCTGACTGAATTAGGCGGCTCCCTCCGCTCGCTTTCCGCCTTTTCCCTAGCTGGGCGGGCTCTATTTCCCTGGCTGGGTGGGCTCGACTCGATCACGTCTCCCAGAAGGGCGGCGAGTCCAATCCCGGCGGCGAGGCAGGCGGCGATCCCGTCAGGCGCATCGCAGGGCAGCCCTCCCGTCGTTTGCGGGGTCCTGGCCCGCGGCGAGCGCGCGGCGTCTCCTTCACTTCGCCCTCCAGCGCGGCCTTCGAGAGGAGGCGGCTGCGGAGCGCGCGCGCCTGGCCCGGAGCGAGCGAGCGAGCGAGAGCGAGAGAGAGAAGAGCGGCTCCCCTCCTCGGCCCTTCCCTCGCCCAGACAGGTAGGCCGGAGGGGGCCGCCGGGCCTCGCCGTTGCCATGGCAACGGCGGGGGGGTCCTCCACGCGGGGCTCGAGACATTTCGCGGCGGCGGCGGCGGCGGCGGCGGCTCTTCCGGCGGAGACTCTCCGGCCCTCCTGAAAAACAGCCCTGCGGAGGAGGCCAGGCCAACCTCGCCCCGCCCCGCCCTCCGGCCTCCCTGGGGTGGGTGGCGGGAACCGCCGCGGCCCGGAACGGAGGCGGCCCCGGAGGGAGGGACTGCCTCCCTCTCCCCCCCTCTCCCCCCCCGGGGCCGCCCTTCCCCGGCCGAGGCGCCTGCGGGCCTCCCCGCCAGGCCTCGGTTGGGGGGGGAGGAGGGGGGGAAGGGCGCTGCGGGGCCCTCCCAGAAAGGGACCGCGGGGCCCGGGAGGGGGGAGGGGAGGGGAGGGGAGGGGCGGGGCGTCTCCCAGCGGCGCTTCCGCCTGGCGCCCCGGAGGGGGAGGGGGAGGGGGAGGGGCCCCGGCTGTGTTGGGGGTGGGGGCGGCGGGGGGGCTGCCTCCAGTGTCTTCCTCTTCATACTAACAATAATGATGATGATGATAATAATCATCTTTTGCTGCTGCTGCTGCTTCTTTTCCCTGTTAACTTATTAACTGTAAATAACAGTTAATAACAGTTAATAATAATAACAGTTAATAGTGTATTACTATTACTACTATTAACTTATCAGTATAAAGCAGAGCTGGCTGGGGAATTCTGGGAGTTGGAAGTCCCCTCATCTTAAAACGGCCAAGGTTGAGGAATCTAGTCTAGTAGGCCAAGTGTGGCTCAAACAGCCCAGAAAGAAATTTAAAAATTAAAAAAATAAAATAAGCAAAAAATAATCAGCATCATTACTATTATTGTTATTGCTATTATTCATTATTATTGTTATTACTATTATTCAGTATTCATGATTACTGTTTTAAGGTTGCTGGCCAAGAAATGTAGGGGGGTCTCCCCCTTCCCGCATCAGAGCAGCCTCCCTCCATCACTGAAGAGGAGGGGGGGCAGAGGAAGAGGGCCTGCAAGATGGCTCTGACACACACACACACACACACACACACACACACACACACACACACACACACACACCCCTTGGGATGTATGGGGCACTCCCCCCCTTTGTGTACACATTTTGTTGTTGCTGTTGCTCTAGGATGTGTGATTTCCTCCGTTTTCTTGTTCTGTTTTGCATTTTATTCCTGTTGAGAAAACATAATAAATACAGGTAGTCCTCGACTTGCAACTACAATTGAGGTCATAATTTCTGCTACTAAGCAAGACGTATATGTGTTAAGTCACACAGCTGTTAAGTGAGCCCGGCTCTCTCCCTCCCCAATTGATGTTGCTTGTCAGGAGGGGACCGACCACGTGACCTTGGGACACAGGAGCGGTCATAAGGATGAACCAGTTGCCAAGCCTCCGAGTTTCGACCACGTGGTCCTAGGGATGTTGCAAAAGTAACTGAAAGATGGTCCTAAATCGCTTTTTTCGGTGCCGTTGTAACTTTGAATGGTCACTAAGCAAATTGCTGTCAGTTGAGGACTACCTGTATAGACATGGAGCTAAGATAGCCAGGCCAACCTCGGTCTCTGCACAGGGCTGAGGCAGGTTCCCCAGACAAAGGGCTGCATGGTTTATGAAAGGAGTCACAAAAATATTTTCAGTTGTTGACAAAAGCAAAACTAAAGAATGCAACTGTTGAAATGGTCTGTAAAAGAGTTGCTAACCTTAACTTTGATATAATCTCCCCCTTCCCCGTTTTGTAGATACTGTAAATTGGACTAAATAGCTATGAATTTTAATCCAGCATGTCAGCGCCCACCAAGACGTAAGTAGGGAAAGAGTTAACATAAGGATGTTGAAGTAACTTAACTAACCATTTTACAAGCTATATTGAGGTTTGGAGGGAAGACTAACATCTAATAGAGGGATAATTCTTAGTTCAATTTAGTTATTCAGAACAAAGCTAGACCCATCTTAAATGAGTACTTTAAAGAATTTTTCTGTAATGTCTGTTCCTCAGTATGATCTATTTTAATGCTTAAAGTTATAGATACTTGCAAAGTTTTCCAGCAATTCTTTATGAGCGCTTTAAATGAGATCATGGAGATATTAAAAAAAACTTCAGGGAAAGGCGCAACATAATTATGCAACTTAACTAATTTAAGTTTTAATTACATTTCCTAGCCTTTGGGTTTAGATTTCGGGTTTCTAAATGGATTTTCTCTTAATTTTTTCTGCTTCTAGAAGCAATACATAATCAAAATTGGGAAGTACGGCTGCTTCGCTAATTCCTTTGTAATTATTTAATTGGGCAGATTGTATATTGACAAGCAAAAGGCACATTTTTATAAACCAGTGAACAATTCTGCAACTGGAAGCATCTTAGGATGGTGACAGAAAGGAAAAGAGAAGAGAAAGTTCCTTTTCATTTGTGATTGGAAGGTCCTGGTCAGGAGTTACTCCTAAGGTTATTGAAGCCACCCTTTAGTCTCTCTTGTCTCCTAAGAAATAAAATTAGGATAGGAAAAGACATTCCATCTAAATGTGGAAATAGAACAGATATTTTTATAATACTTGCTAGAAAATATAAATACTGCTAGGTGGGTTTTTATGTCACAAAATTATTTGTTAAAGTTATATGTTGATTTGGAAATAGTTCAGAAAAGGTACTTTGGAGAGTGTAGGAACATAAATATTATACCTGTCTGTCATTCATTAAAATGTTTTTTTCCCCCTGGGATTGCCTGGCTGCTTTCCACAGTTATATGATTCTTGAAGAAGATATGGCTACTTTAAAGAGTTGTGGGCAGGAGCTACATCCCCAGCCCCCTGTGCTCCGAAGCACTTTTGGAATTGAAACTCAAAGCCTTTGAATTTAGGCCCTTGGAACTGAAGGGCATTTCTTTTACAACTATTTTATTTGTCCTTGGAACTTGAAAGATGATTCTTCTGAACTTGTATCAATGGGATCCTTGAAGCTCTTTGAGCTTAGTTGATTTCTTGAGCATCTCATTACCCAACTAGACAACACCATCAGTGCTAGAGCTCTCGCTGATGATGTTGCCTAGCTGGGTAATGGAATGCCCATAGAAATCAACCAAGCAGAGAGGACCAAGGACCCCATAGTTCAACCCTGAGCTACAGATATTCTCTTCTATTGAAACATGTGTCAGTCAAAACATTAATTGAATTTTAAACTTCTTGCGGAATGTAAAGTTTGCTGATTTGTGTGTAATCATATTGATTAGTTGCTCAGTAGAAAATGATTGGTTTGATTTTAGGTTTTTGTGCTTAAAAGTAAATGATGTGTTAAAATCAGGTACAGAAGTAATGTTTTAATAGCTGCATTTTAGGATTTGAAGAACAGATGTGTACTTAAAACATACGCATCCTAAACATAACAAAGTTTAACAATATTGCAGCTAATTTCTTTGACCATGGTTTTAATGTCATGGATTTTCAGTGCTCTTCATTGCTTCTCTATATAGCTCAGATTCATGAGTGACTAAGCAGATTTCTTACTATATAAACTTTGTAAGTCAAGAGGATATTGGATTTAACTGGTATCATGTGGAAAAATCTGCATTTGTTAGGAAGAACTGGAAAAAGCTTCAGCCAACTGAGCATGCTTTTCTTTGCAATTGAAAAAAAAAAAAGCCCAAACATGTTGGTCTGGAAAAGTATGGCTTGATTGTCTGGGATGTTAGACTGAACCCCTTAATCTGTAGTTCCTAGGGGTGAAAACCAATTTTCTTTTAAAAATAAGTAGACTAATGTTTGTGAATTGGCACACAAATCATTGTCCTATCTTGTTCTCTTTTTGCGGTACTAACCTGTACATTACTATGTTTCCCTAGCGCCAATGGCTGTTCCACCAGCCTACGCGGACCTTGGCAAGTCTGCCCGAGACATCTTCAACAAAGGGTTTGGTAGGCATATTTCTATATGAAGAATGTTTGAACAGGGAATTGTCTTGACCCTCACATAATTCTGCTCTTCTGCCGCTGTTGCCAATAAGCCCCAATCCATATTACCCGGTTCTCTTTTCCTGTAGCTGCTACTGAAGTTTTGTAACCAATGTGTTCAAGATGTTTTGGATAAAGATTGTGCTTTTGCCTTTTTACTTCAAAATAAGGTTTGCCATTCTCAGAATAGTGAAGTTCTGTGCAGGGTCAGAAGAAAATAGAAATAATTTTGATGGTATTAGCCAACCAAGGGGCATGTGGAAAACCTAATATGGTAGCGATTTGGTGTTCTTGAAAAACTGGAAGGTTGGATTTCCCTTTTGGACCGTAGCAGCCTGTCAATTTGATAGAAGTGATTTTTGTGGCGTTTAGCCACGGTCCAGGGGAAAACAACATGCTGGAGTTTCATGGAACATCCATTCCTCTTGAAGAAGGTTTTGCATACGCCAGCAGTTGTGAGGGCTTCAGTTTTTCATACACAGTTGGGATGGGGAACCTAAGGACACAGACTATAGGTAACCCCTAGAACAGGGGTCTTCAAACTTTTATGACTCGTGCACTTCAACTGCCAGAGTGCCTGGCTGAAGAATTCTGGGAGCTGAAGCCCACGAGTCATAAAAGGGCCGAGTTTGGAGACCCCCGGCCCTAGAGCTTGCTTTGATTCCTTTTACTAGAAATAGATATTGTGGGTTTTCCCCATTTGAAGGTGTAAACAGATAAAAATGGATGTAAACTCTGCAATGGGCTAGCATTTTGCAGTTAATAAAATAAAAAGTTCTCCGAAGAGCCTTCAAGCTAAAGAAATTAAAAAAAAAAAATCAAAGGAAAAAATCAACTCACTGTGGCCACACCAGCTTCCTCAAACTATTAAATATGCCTTTGGTCACTAATAGGTCGCCTTCCCCCCCTGAAATACAGGGATAGGCCTCTGAAAAAGGATGTAGCACAGAGTTGCCCAACTCTCTGTCCTTGGGGACCGGTGGGGGAGAAGGGATGGTCCTGCGTGAGCGGCCGGCAAGCATGTGCGCAGCTCCATTTGCGCGAGCAGTGTGCACGCGCACTCAGCCGCTGTCTCCGTGGCCCGGTTGCAAACAACTCTCAGCCCACTAGTGAGTCCCAGCCCAGAGGTTGGGCACCCTGGTGTGGCAGAGTAATAGCTCTGCGCCCACCTTGGATGCCTTTTGTTTTGACTGGAGGAGGAGGGAGGTTGCTGAAGTTCCTGTGCTCCCAGATGGAAGTGGTTAAAGTGGGGTCAGTTTTCCTTGGCCCTTGTAATGTGTGAGGAAGATGCCAGTTTTCTGGTTACAGGAAAGAGCAGGGCCTCCTCGCACTTGGCACCTGAATTCTACCTGAGAGAAGATCGAACATGAAGTTTTCAGTTCATTGCACTCTACAGCCCCTTTACGTCACAGTGACTCACAAATAAGAGCTAAACCCGATTTATTTGCCTGAATATAATGTAAATGGTACAGGGATCTGTTTGTCTTAAAATATTGGTATGAGATTTCTAATGTTTGGAGATCTCTACCTGAATGAGGGGTTCAGCCTGACAAAAGAGAAGATTAAGGACTCTCCAAATACCACTGAGCCCTAGAGGAATTTTTTTTGAGGGGGGGGTAAGGCTTATTATATACATCAGTTGTCAAATGGAAGTGTTTTTAATGATGCAATATGGAGACAGCTGTCTCCACTGTGCTATTAAAAGCATTTGCATCTTCACTTCTGCAGGCCTATACAGGGTAGCTGTCAACAGTTAAGAGAAGAATGAAGTAATCCGATTCCCATGAAGACATTCCTCAGGGTTTGCCAGGATCCCCACTTCATCTATTTTGCTTTAAAATTAGTTTAAAATGTATAAATGGAAAGGTGCATGCTGCCAATGTACAGTATACATAATGTACACATTGTGGATGCCCTACAGGCATCCTTAAAATATATATACAATTGTGGGTGTGCCATCTACCCAATTAAAAAAAGACAACTTTAAGCTATAATAGTAGGGGTGTTTTATAATGCATCAAGTTCCTTGTAAATTAGTTTATGCCTAGCCACAACTTCTGCAGGCATTTTACAAGTGTTGGTGATAACGTTGTCAAAATTCTAGATATATCTGCCAGTTAAAAACAAACAAAACAGTTAAATGCTTATTCCCTCAGCTGCATTGGAAGCAGTTTTGGAGTTAAAGAGAAAATAGGATATTGAGTACCTTAAATTTTCTGTTTTCTCTGTTGGTTAGAATATGTGTGTTTGTGTTTCTGTGTTCAGTTCTAAAGTCAGAGCTTCGTTACAAGGGGCAGTAGTGAACCAGTGAAATTTCTAAAGTTAATACTTGGCTATTGCATTAATTACTTGAAAGATTGGCATATTAACTTCAGTTTTATTTTGTCAAGGTTTTGGCCTGGTGAAATTGGATGTGAAAACTAAATCCACAAGCGGAGTGGTACGTATTTAAGTGTAATAGTGCAGGGTTCCCCAATCTATGGGTCATGGCCCAGCACCAGTCCATGGCCGTGTGATCACCAGGGCCGCAGGAATGGCTGGCGACTGTGCGCACGTCCGAATGGTTACTAAATTGTAATAAAAGATGCTGAAATAAAATGGAATTGAATCAAAGCATTGGTAAAATATACCTCCTCTCGGCCTCTCCTTTTTCATTTGTGTCTCTTGCTTTGCTAGGAATTTGCAACATCTGGTTCATCAAACACAGACACGGGGAAAGTGAATGGAAGCTTGGAGACCAAATACAAGTGGGCTGAGTATGGTGTGACTTTCACAGAAAAATGGAACACAGATAATACTCTGGGAACAGAAATGGCAATTGAAGATCAGGTAGCCTGAGTTGAAAGATTTATAGAGAAATTTCAGAGAAAAATGCAAATAATTCCTAGCTAACTTCTTTTTTTCCTCCTAAACTAGATTGCCAAAGGTTTGAAGTTAACATTTGATACAACTTTCTCACCAAATACTGGGTGAGTTTTCTCTGTTTACTCTGTCTTGGCACATTCCAGGTAGGCAACATCCAACGTGAGAAAAGGATTAGCAGGGAAGATCTGAAAAGAATGTTAGTGGCTCATTATTTATGACAGTTAAAATCATATTCACACCACGTGTGGCTATTTGGCCTAAGGCCTGCTTTCTGAGGCAGAAACTGACTTTATGTCAGAAATTAGTTGATCCAAGACACTGATGCCTAATCCTGCATAATTGACATTAATGTTAACTCCTGAAAATGTCTACATCCAGTTGGAATACCCAGTTTCCTTTCTCTAGAAGTAGATATAAGATGTAGTGGTGCACTTTTTTGGGGTTAAAAGAAAGAGGAAAGAAGCCTGTCTGAATTGCTTTGATTTCTACATTTTGGGTCGATGTGCAGCTTCTTAAATTCACATTTTTTGTTTTAGTGCTGCCTGGCTTATGAAGAGAAATAGTGGCGCATATTTATTTTTATATTGTATAAACGGTGCACAATTTTGTCTGGGTTTGTTTATAGAACTCCTTGTCTCATCCAGCTTAATCGGTTGTGACAACTGGATGGGACTCTGTTGAGTTTTAATTTCTTCCTGTAGATCTGGAAAGGTTTGGGCACTGAATTAACATCTTTTTGCCTTCTTGTCCCTTAAGGACATTGCCGCTGTTGCTTTTTGATGGCAGTTCTGCCTTGTTTATCCACCACCCAGAAGAGATCCAGCTGGCCTTTTCTTATTTCTCTGCTAAAGATAAGACATGGATTTTGTTCCTTCGGATGGAAAGATCAATCTTACGCTAGAATTTGTCCTTTGCAGAAAGAAAAGTGGCAAAATCAAATCTGCTTATAAGCGTGAATGCATAAACCTTGGGTGTGATGTTGACTTCGATTTTGCTGGACCTGCCATCCATGGGTCTGTCGTCCTGGGTTACGAGGGCTGGCTCGCTGGCTACCAGATGACTTTTGATAGTGCCAAATCCAAGTTGACAAGGAACAACTTCTCTGTGGGTTACAAGACCGGAGATTTCCAATTGCATACCAATGTGTAAGTTTTAAACTATGTTGCTACTCACAAAGATATCCAGAAAATTAAACCTCCCTCTCACGAGGGGGAAATAGGTCAGTTTGCTGGAACTGATATCCTTGAATATGCCTATAGCACGTGGGGATTAATTGCCAAATACTTAATTGTTAGAAAAGATGATCAACATTACAATTAGGAAGTTAAGTGAATTAAATCATGTGTTCTGTTCCCGTGTGTCAGAGGAGCTAAATAAACCATGGGAAATCCCGTTGTGTGTATTTTTGTTTATAAGGGATCTTTAGCTTTTACCTCAAGCCGATGCTTTATTGTGGACCACTTCTAGATTTTTTTAAAGAGAAGTGACACACATTTTTGAGGAGTATGAATTGCAGTTGGGGCGTTAACTCTTAATTTATTAAGGTAGCAAGCTGCAGTTTTCCCTGTCATAGTAAGCAAACCTTGAAATAAGCTAAAGTGGTTATTTTGCTTTTACTAATGGCAGAAGGGGTCTAAAAGAAGCAGTTATCTGCATATTGTAGCATATTCTCATGATGGACTGGAATTCTTCACATTTTAATTTGCTGTAGCCCAATTTTATAAGTTTGTTCATTTGATGGATGTGCTCATATGCTGCATGGGAATTCCTGAACAGCTGAAGCTTTTACAGTCGGGCAAATAAACTGACACAGCAATTTCAATTACTTCGATAGATTGAAGTGTTCCTGTAGAAAATAAGGTTATTTTTATCTTTAGAAAAATCTGGCTAACTTTTAGCTCATTACCTATACAAGGAAAACATTGTTGTATTTCATTTCTAGTGTATATATCTTTGGGCTTTGCTCCCAGTGATGATCCATTTTATGGATCTTTATATATTTGGACAAGTCCATGGCCTTGGCATAGTCATGAGATAAGTGTTTGCTGACCTGTTTCTTCCTTTGTCCTTCTAAAAAACTTATTTCTCCTGTTTTACATATGTGTATAGACTATAGAAAATATATCTATTCCATCCTATTTGCATTTGCTGTGTGCACAGTTATTTTGTCAGTTTTTCTGGCAAAACCTGGCAGCGGATCTACGTGTGATACGTGTATCTGTGTAGAGTTTCTGGGAAACTGCCGTTACTGCAGCAATATTCTCAAGCAGTTTTTATAAACTGTGCTTAGGACAGATTTTGCCAGCATGTTTTTCCCCCTCAAAGCTGACATGTTAACTGGAGAAAATTGGAATAACTTGGTAAAGGGGAAATTGCGGGAATTCTGACATTTGAATTCGTTTTATCATATCTTACTGTGGCTAAAATATTTTTCAGCAACGATGGGTCCGAATTTGGCGGCTCCATCTATCAAAAGGTCAGCGAGAACCTTGAAACTGCCATAAATCTTAACTGGGTATCTGGCACCAATAGCACTCGTTTTGGAATTGCAGCAAAATACCAGCTGGATCCCACCGCATCCATTTCTGTAAGTAAACTAATTACAACCCCAGGGCTGAATTCCTCTTTAAGGAATTTCAACCCTGGCCTAAAGATATTCCTCTTTAATTCACACTGAAAAAAGATCCCCTTCTGAGGTGAAGCAGCCAGAAGGCCTTTCTCACCCAGGGTTTGTGCTTGATTTTGTGTCATTCCCAACCTTGGTTGATAAGTTCAGACGTTTGAATATAAAGTTGTAAGATGCCAACGACTGAATCATAGATTTAGTGTCTGGAAACCTCGGGGTTTTGCAAACAGTTGTAGCTTTTCCTGTGAGCTTGGCTACCTTGGTTTTGGATTAGTGATAGTGGAGTCTGCTCTGAATGATTTGGGATTATTTTGTAAAACAAAGTTGCTTGTTTCATTCTCTTACCTCTGCTGTGCATCGGCTGAGTTTAATATTCTTCATGTGGAAATAACATGAATTTATCTAAAATTATAATAAGCAGTGTTGATTACAAATGTTAAAGGCACTGCATCTTTCAAGCATTTGGTAAATCTCAGTCATCAAGAAAAGTGGCATCTAAAGGTTAACTGGGGTCCTTGAGTTTGGTTGTTTGCATATGTTTCACTACTAGAGTAGCTAACTTCAGGGTTAGTGAGTGTGGCGTTTATATGCAATAGCTTGCACCCTTGTCAGTGTGGATTAGGGGTCTTCACACTTGGCCCTTTTATGACTTGTGGACTTCAACTCACAGAATTCCTCATAAAAGGGCCAAGTGTGAAGACCCCTGGTGTGGATGAAGGTGAGGTTCCTTGATTATGGTATATTTCTGCTTGATCATCGTCTGGCGTTAATCCCTACTCTTGTGGGCGTAGGCTGCTGGAAAGGATGTGTGTTTCGGTTTTTGTTCTTAGCTTTTTATTGTCTTTTTTGAATGGTGTGTATATATGACTTACCTCTGGGTGTCTATTGATGTCTGAATAAATTAATGCTTAAGTATCAGGTATTTGGCAGCATTGAATTGAGATTTCCTGAAATGTGGACTCGCTTTAGGTATGCCCTTATCCTTGAATGTATGTATATAAATTAAACATGCCTATCTGCCATTGTAAATTCAAGGTGAGAAACTATGTTACACCTTTCTATTAAAACAATAGAAAAGTTTTTTTTTAAAGTCTGCATCTCCATTTTGAGCTACCGTTAAGCTGTGCCAGAATTTTCTCCTGTTTTATACAGGAGTCAGGTGTTTTTTGGGTGGCCAGGATTAGCCATCAAAAACCTATGGCTGCCTATCCTGACTTCACGAAGCCTTTTAAAACTGCAGCTTGTAACTGTTTCCACACCAGCATCTCAGCTTCTGCTCAGTATCTGAAATTGGAGAACAGTATTCAAACTTGGCTTAGCCAGGCTGGTGGAAATTTGCAGGCTTTCCCTGGGTATGTGCTTTTTCAACCACCTGTTGAACCCCTACAATCCACCCTAACTCTTTACAGAGAAGCAGAAGCACCGGCCTTTTTGGCAGTCCGTTGTATCTGCTCTCCCCTTATGACTTGGAGCCCAAAAGGAGAAGCAGAAGGGGTTGTACATTCAGAGCTAAGATTGTGGACAGGCAGTGTTGGGTCTGGAGAGGATCTAGGCTTTATTACTTCCTCCTGCTGTTCAGGTGTTGGGGACTAATTTCAAGGTTGTTTTATACACTAGTGCAGTGTTTCTCAACCTTGACAATTTTAAGGCATGTGGACTTCAACTCCCAGAATTCCACAGCCAGCGTTGCTGGCTGTGGAATTCTGGGAGTTGAAGTCCACATGCCTTAAAATTGTCAAGGTTGAGAAACACTGCACTAGAGTTTGGCTGACTTGTTCCGTTAGCATGGGCTACCTACAACGAAGAATGGAGGCTCCCTTCCTGAATTTAGAACAGGATCTCCTGAACTTTTCTTGGGACGAATAGGGTTATTTTGATCCACCTTGTTTCAAAGAGCCATCCTGTGATTGGCTTTTTTAAAAAGCATAGAAACTCTGTGCGCTGTTAAATGAAATAGCAAACATAAAGCACACCCCTCCTGTCATTAGCAACTTGAGGAAAGGTAGAGTAAGAACGTGAGCAGAGATTTGAAACCTACTTTAAAAGAAAAGTTAACGCTGTGTGTTGAAGCAAAACCATCTGCTACTCTTTTGTGCTTGGTACAGCTCCTGTTTTTCTTTGCAGGTGTATGTTGCAGAAGGCATGTTTGTTGCTTATGTTGGTTTGCTTTGTGTATTCTAAGACTTTATAATTTAAACCAGGGGTTCTCAACCTTGGCAACTTTAAGACTTGTGGACTTCAACTCCCAGAATTCCTCAGCCAGCAAAGCTGGCTGAGGAATTCTGGGAATTGAAGTCCTAAGTCTTAAAGTTGCCAAGGTTGAGAACCCCTGATTTAAACAAACTTTTAGATTTTGTCATTCAGTGTGGACTACTAACTGTAAAGAGAGTTTGGGTGGATGGAATAGTTTGCCCATTAAACCACTTCCTGATTTGAAAAAATTTGCTTTGGAAAACTATCAAACCATCCCCATAACAATGGGATAAGCATGGGCCAGACAGAGGAAAAGCAGAAAATTCCGTCCTGGGAATTCTATCCTGGAAACTTGGAATGTGTGTGGCTTGCTGGTCAGCCTGCTTGAGGACTTTCAGGAGTGTCATGTGGTGTGACTTACATCACTACAAAAAGGGGAAGAATCAGGCCTTAACCCAATAGGAACTGACCCATTGATAACCACCATGATGAGGCCTGCCGCTCTCCTGCCAATGGGAACAAAGATATCCATAGAAATGAATGGGAACCTGAGAATATTCACCCCAGAGTAGGTTTGGGCTCAATCCAGGTGACATGATTGACAACCCCAGGAATAATACTGGCTTGGAATTGATACAGAATGGTATTTAACTGGCTCAAAGTTGACAAGACGTATGGATTGTGTAGTTACTTTAAATGTGATCGAACTGAAAGGAGGACGTTACTCTGTTTGTCGTTGCTTTGCAGACAAAAGTGAACAACTCTAGTCTAATTGGAATCGGCTACACCCAGTCCCTGAGGCCAGGTAAGAGAAGCTCTTGACAAACTGGTTGTAGATGTTAACCAATATTGAGGCAAAATAGATGTTAACCTGCAAGTGTATTCATTGCTTCGTTGCTTCAAAGTTTTCCCAAATTTTTACATTTCTAATAAATGATGCATAAAACATTTAGAATTTGAAGTGCTGATTCATGCTCAAAAGTTTGTAAAACAACTGTAAATATCCCATTTCATTTTTAACATTTTTTGGGCCCTCCCCCCTCCTCTTTTTTTTGGGCTTGTGTGGTTTATACAAGCCAGCACTGAATCTCTTAAAAGTTTTGGTCACACAGTCCTAGATAGCTCCTTCAATGAACCGAGGTCATAATTCTTTGTCGTAAACTGCCAGGGCCCTCCGTCAGTAGTAGGTAAAAGCTTAGTAAATAAATACATTGGCAGGAAAACATCTTATTGATAACTGAAGAGCTGGAATTCTTTCAAACAACACTTTTGTATCCTCATAAAGTGATACTGTGTTTTGTTTCTCTCTCTCTCAGCAAAGGGGAGGGGAGGCCAGAAGGGTGAACTGGTGGAGGGGAGGAGACTGGCAGGTTTGGGCAACAGTCTCTGCTAAAGGAGAGTCCAACGTGACGGAACCTGCTTTGAATTGTGCTGTCTCTGCAGGTGTGAAGCTCACGCTGTCTGCTCTAGTCGATGGGAAGAACATCAATGCTGGTGGACATAAACTTGGGCTTGGCCTGGAATTGGAGGCTTAAAGGCGAGAAGACGACTGCTGCAGAACACGGGATATCGGAAGAATATGGCCTTAAAATTGTAATTCCAGTATGACTCGGGGGGGGTTTTCCCCTCCTCAGTGGGATGCCCTAGAACAAGAGCTGTATTAAGGATATTTAGGCAGTTCCTTGTTAGCTGGTTTTAGTTAAATTGGTTCTCTGTCTAGTTCTCAATTCTGCATTAGTGCAGTAACTACGTAATACATTATTTAAATGTATTTAACTGTTGGATGCGGTACCCACAAATAATGAAATAGACTTTATGAAACCTGTACACATGTGTGCATGTTATGTTTCTTTTAACACATGGTAGCCCATTGAAATAACAAAACGGATCAATGGATTGTTCTGAAAAGCGAGGCCAGCAATTTTGTTAAATCAGCTTAATTAGAATGACTTTTGGTGTCCCAAGGCAATTCAGAATTATGAATAAACAAATACACACGTGCTTGTGCCTCCAGATATGTTAAGTTATTGAAATGTAAAGCTGAAACCACACTTTCACATTTCCTTGTAAAGTTGCCTGTTACTCTCAGGGCATCGTAGCTTTTTCGGTGTTCAGGTGTTCCAGTTAATCCGTGCAGTTTGCTTAAGCTGCCCAGGTCCACTCTGGGGACTTACTTGAGGCAACTGGGCATTGCTTGACATCCTTGCTGTAGTCCTTTGTAGCAGCCAGTCTTGAATTTAGATTAGATGTGCAGAAGAGTCCATGGTCCACAACAAGGGGGAGTAAATTAATTCTGCTGATAACTTGAAAATAATAATCAAATTAGTATTTCTGCTAGTGCCTAGAGTATGGGTCTTCAAACTTGGCCCTTTTATGACTTGTGGACTTCCACAGGCAGGCGTTGAAGTCCACAAATCATAAAAGGGCCAAGTTTGAAGACCCCTGGCCTAGAGATTCATATGCGTTACCTAGCTTGATAGCCTGTGAGACTTCCCAACCGCTATAAGCCATGAAGTCAAGAGTAACTCTAATTAATGAATTTGTGGCAAAAGGAAGAACTGGTTTGTTCGTTGTTCTTTTAGCCATTAAATTAATCTACAGCTACAGAATATGAGCTCCATCCCTGAATTGATCATGGGTATGAATGGCCACCTTGTCTAATCTTAGTCATAAGTGACCAAGCCTTGATGACTAGTAGTATTTTCCCTCTAATTTTGGACAGCTGTAGCTGAGTACAGATCTAATTACATGTGAGTTTGTCTCCAACTTTATTAACCAGGGTGGAAACCAGGAACAAACCAAGTTAGGTCACTATTTAGCTCTGAGCTGCTTCATTCGACTTCTCTACTCAATAGCAGGAGTTCTGTTCGCTGTTACCTGAGTTTTTGTCTTTGTGGTCCACTGCTGTGTTTTAAATTCATCTCTCAGACTTTAAATTGGCCATCTTCGTGCTAAAGTCCTCTGCCATGCTAGGGAGAATTCTCATGTAAATTCCCAATCCTTTGCTTTCATCAAAACCTTCTTCCCAGATTTTGTTTGTTGTATGGGAGACTGATGTGTATTTGCCTCAGTGGGAAAAAAAATGAGAGTATTTCATATTCAGTTGTGTAATGTTCATTGTTGTATTACTGACAAGTAGCTAAGCATTAGCACATTATTGCAGGAGTGTGATCTGAATGGCTGGTCGTTAGAATTGACATACATGGTGGAGGCAAGCTTTGAACTAGGAATCTATGAAGCTTGGAAATATATAACTATTTAAAATGAAGCCACTTAATTTCCATGTTTATTTCTAATATCAAGGCTAAAAAAAAGGGGTTTTTAACTTACTAGCTGAATTTCCCATAGCTGTGTTTGTTTTTCCTGAAGTCTGCATTGGCAAGGGGCTGAGTTGTGGTTTAGCAGGCTATAGCATCCTTGCTCAAACCACATAAATCACCCAGGATCTGTTTGCAGATCACATGAAGCGAAAGCAAAGAAATGACAGTTTAGTGCTGTATGTGAAAATCGCTTTTTTTTACCAGACAACTTTAGAACCAGAAAATCAGCTTCCCAGTTGCCATAGGAAATACTACATTGTTAATTGGCCCCAGGGCCTGCGCAAAAGTGCCATTTCAACTTGCTTAGAAATTGCATCTATGAGGAAGCTGTAGAAAAAACTAACGAAGACTTTCATAGTCGAAATGTTCCTAAGGAGAAAACTTGACTGCCTGTCTGTCTCCCCAGTGTACAGAGGGGCCCGAAACGAGGCTTCCCAAATGGGTTGAGGGGACCAAGGCCCTTAGGAGGAGGTCCTTAGGGGAGAAGCCGAGATCTGGGGCCGGAGGGAGGTGCAAGTAAGAAAACCTGCGTTGCAGTTTAGCCCAGTCTCTAAATCTGTTTGCATGCATTGCCACTGTGAGAGAAAGAAAGGGCGGAACTTACATGTGGAGCCATGATGCACATTGTTGGCATTGTGGTTAGGGGGAAAAAAATGTGCGGGGGTTGTGATACCGTCTAGTTTTGTTGGATTAGACCTCCCAGGGTCTCCAGCTGACATTGGTTAGGATGGCTGGGAGATGTTGGTCAACACAGCTAGAGGGAAATAAAAACAATTTAAACTACCTGAAGCCAGCTAGAAGTTGTGGTAGAAGGCAAAGCCCTTTAATTTCTGAACTCTCGTTCCATTGTATCATGTCATTCTGAGGTCCCCAAGAGTGTAGAAGGGCTCCAGGTGCCTGTGGACTTGTATCTTGATGCCCACTGGCACCCTGGTTTAATGTAAATTCCTTATATTATAGATAACAGATCATAGTATTTTACTGGAGCATTTAGCAAACGGGGGATAGGTTTTACTAGAAAATAATGGTAAAGGTTCTCTTTACACTCTGAAACTGAATAACAAATTATATATTCCCGTTCCCCATAAACCAAGTAATAACATCAAAATGGAATATACTAAAGACGGGAAAATAGATGAAACGAAATCAAAATAGTTAGCCTTCTAAGGACAATAATACAAGATTTAGCTACCTTCCTGGGTGTTTCAGAAAGCACATTGGCTGATTTTTTTTAAAGGATTATTAAGTCCATAAAAAGGCCCTCACATTAAGACACACATAACTTTTTCTCGACTTTGTTTTACAGCATCAGAAGGATACACTCCCAAACAGCCAGGTGAACCCAAATGGGAGGGAAAGTTTTTGGAAGTGGACTCAAGAGAAAGCTGTATAAAAGGGCAAATCTTATAGCTCTTTTCCCCAACACCCCCCACTCTTGGTGTGCTCATCCCAGTGCTGGGATTATTAGCAAGAGGCGAATTGATATTAGCATTTTCATTCATTGGAGAGAAAGGGATTACACGAGAACATGCATGCCACACAATGAGATACATAGAGCAACACATTCATGCTGGCCATTTGCCTAGCATGCTACCTAAGAAGCAAAAAAGCTGAACTGATTAGGATCTTGATGTCAACCAGCAGCTTAGAGCTGGCAGGAGGGTATTAAGTCAACTAATTAAGGTCAGCAAACTGAGCTTGTTAACTTTCAGTAAATACATTTTAGGGACTTCCTGCTCTGTAGGGAAAAGTGCTTCAAGAAATAGCTTGTATAGGCAAACTGTCTGCTGCTGGGGAGGGGGGGGGAACTGGCCAGGCCCAGGCCAACATGTACTGGCCAACTGTCATAGTAAACACGTGACTGAGATACTGCGGAGGCCGTACACGTGACGATTATTGCAAAGTTCCTGGTTTATTATCTCATAATTGCAAATGGTTGCTGACTGAGGTAGTCGCTAAACAAGGATTATCTGAACGCCTTTCAGTTCAGGGAATTACATCAGTGCCAATCAGTACAAGGATTGGTGGGATGGATGCCCCGTTTGAGGGTGGAGTTTGTGCTGCAACAAGAGGCGGGAAAGGATGCTTTAATCCATAGGGGGGAAATGGCCACGGAGTCTCTTTGGGACCTTTATTCACTTAAGCTCTTGCTGTTGTGTTTCACTGTAATTAAATGCAACCTCACTAGAAATATTCCCCACGTTTGACATTGGAGTTATATTCCCGTATTGGCAAACGGGCACAAATAGGAGCTGTTTTCAGCAACCTGTGGGGCATTCACAATCCTGTAAATGTTGCAAAGGTTCCACTTTTCCCTGGAGCCTGAACAGTGTATAGGAGTTTACGGCACTTGGCATGTTAATGGCAGGAACATTGCCAGCCTTTAAAAAGACCCCTCCTCCTTCCTTTTGTACAGGAGTGTGCTAGTCCATCACAATCTTGTTGCTAACTCTGGGGAGGATTCCTTTTAATTATCTAAACATCATAAAGTACAAGTGGGTACGATTTGCCTGCAGCTCAGGAGGGAAACGCAAACCATAAGGGTATTTTTCCTCGTGGACTTAAATCCGTCTTTGAAATAGGAAATGTAACAGGGAGGATAAAGCCAGTGAGTTGACGGCAATACTAACTGCTCCTGTAAAAAGAATTAGAACATTACAGCAACTAGTTATGTACTCCTTTCTGGAAAGAAAGATTAAGGCCTTACTTAACAAGGCCTTGAACATCAATTCCCCGCTTACGTTGGCTTTAGGACTCCTTTTCTCCTCTCTTTTGCTTCCAGGGGGGGGGGAAGAAGCGGGAGGAAGCAGCACAAGCAGATCCAGTCGTTTCCGCGGAAATGGACAACTCCCCTCAGCCAACTCACTTCAACAATTCACTTTAATTATGTCAAATAATTTAAAAAATCATTTTAATTTTAGTCATTCATATTTTATTTTGTCCCTCCTTTGGCCTCCTTTCTTTAATAATTCCATGTTACTATTTCTTCAATATTAGTGGAACTCTTGTCCCATGGTGAGTTGTCCTAAGCCCACCCTGGGGTTTGTTTTCCAGAGTTGGGCCTGTGCAGATCTTTGGAGCAGTGGGTCAGTCAGCCTTTTCTCCCGCAGGCTGGAATGCAAAGGGGGGGGAGGAGAATTTGGGGGAATTTGAAGGATTTTTCTGTGTAACCAGCGGGCACATCTGGCCTTTTGTATCATGATTTGTGTCTCCTTATAAACTTGCCCTGGTGGGTTTTGTGCAAATTGTTAAGCAACTTTGGATCGAAGTTGTTTCTAAATAGGAGGAGAGCATTGCAATCTGAGAACTTGCTCATAATTTTCTCTTTCCCTGAATGTTTTTCTTTTAGTTGTTCTTTTAAAGTGGTTTCTTCGATAGGAGCCGCTCTATTTCCTTCCCTCATTGCTTGCTTTGCACGTAACTACTTCCAACTGGAATGGCATTTTTATATTTTCTTTTTAAAAATAAATGATTTTCTTTTACCTCTTTTGAAATTGGCTCATCTTAATAAGAGGAAGGCTGATTTCCCTAGCCACACGGCTCACGGTTATTGGGCCAGGCGGTGGCAATAGAGAACTTATTTCGTACTTTGTCATTTCCCTCCATTTTGTTTGCTGGCTTGATCCGGTTATCAAGCTTCTTGCTGTTCCATCCGTTTACTGATACCAGTCAGGATGGATCACTATTGGAGCAGGGGGTTGGACTGGAAGACCTCCAAGGCCCCTTCCAGCTCTATTCTGATTAACACAATCTACGTACAGCCCTCTGACTGACTGCTCTTGTGGAATGACAAGATCAAAGAGAGAGAGAGAGAGAGAGAGAGAGAGGGGAGAGAGAGAGAAAGAGAGAGAGAGAGAGAGAGGAGAGAGAGGGGAGAGAGAGAGAGAGGAGAGAGAGAGAGAAAGAGAGAGAGAGAGGAGAGAGAGAGAGAGAGATCCACCCAGGCAAAGTGTAAAAATCACACGTTCTGTTTTTAGATCACAAGAAAGAGGGAGAGGGAAGCAATTCCTGCCTTTTTACAACTCTAATTCTAGGCCCGGCACAATTGTACAATTCCTTTTACAACAAAGAAAGTTATTTCCTGTTAGTAAGTTAAGTACCGGTAATGCTCGGCAGAAGCACCTGACATCAATGCTCAGCCTCAGGAAAAAAAAATCCCCTGTATGTAGAAGAGTAACATGTAGTGTGGAACCTCCTCTCCCCCCCCCCATGCCCCCACCCCAAGAACTGCCTGTCAAGATTTGGAAGACTATTCAGGCCAATGGCCAACCTCTGCAAAGCTACAGGTAAGGCACTGACAGGTGATTGTGCCCTAAATACATCTCTTTTCAACCTAGCTTGGGTAGCAAATCTATCCCCCCAGCACATGTGTTCACATGCAAGTGCGTGCATGTGTGCAGAGATAACCAGTTTTAAATAATACAATTTTTAAAAGTAAAAAGAGTTCGAAGTTCTTTGCATTTAGGTTTAAATTAAAAAAAATTCATTTTGCACAGAAACCTCTGAGCTCATTTTGATTCTTATAATGATTTTTTTTTTAAATACCTCTTGCACAAGATGTAGCAAAGGGGAAAACCTGGGATACTGGCTGGGATGTTGGACTGAGAGAGATCCAGGCCTGTTGTCTTCACTCAACCGTGGAGGTGACTTAAGGTACCAAGCTAGAAAGCAGGAGCGCCTGAGTTCTAGTCCCGCCTTAGCCATGAACGCCAGCTGGGTGACTTTGGGCCAGTCGCTCTTATTCAGCCCAACCCACCTCACAGGGTTGATGTGGGAAAAGGAGGAGGAAGGTCTCTTGGATATGTTTGCCATCTTGAGTTATCGGTAAGAACAGTTAAGACAGGATGCAAATAAAGTGATGCACAAAACTGAAAGGACATTTTAGGATTTTTTTTTAATTTGTGTAATGCACAATGCAACCCTAAACACATTTAAAGAAACAAGGACAAAATATAGACAATTTCACATCTCTAAATTAGTATCCTTGAGGATTGAGAGTGCTCAGCACATCCTACCTTCCTTCCCCTCCTTCACTATAGCTTAAACCCTAAAGTTATCCCGTTTCCAATCAGGATCATGCTTATGTTCACACGAGGATCATGCAAGATCTTCTCATTTAATTGATGAATATGTTGGGCTGCGCGGTCACTTTTGCCCGGTTTAAGAACTTTTCCTGATACCAAAACCTGTTAGAAACAGAGAGAAAGCCATGTAGAAAAATGTGCAGGATTCACACCATGTATTACAACGCTGTTACTACACTGGAGACAACTGTCAAAGAATGCCTGGAAGTACAAATGAGGCTCATTAAAATAGCTACCTCTTTTCTCAGGACGAGAGAGCCAAGATGTCAGCCTTCTGCTGCAACCACACAAACCTGGAAACGGTGCTGTCTGGTTCAGTGAGTTGCAGGCAGTTGGGGCCTCTACAATCTGTTCCAAGCGCTGCCTTGCCCCACCCATGCATCACAACCAAGTTTACAACTGGATCTTTGCTTTATGAGCAACTACCCAGGCTAAAGATTCCATACAAGCAAGGAAGTTTATTTCAAAGTCAGCGCAGGCGGCGTCCAATCTCCATCCTTTCTGGGGTGAAAGTAATCAAAAGCAGAGTTTTGCCAAAGGCAAAATACAGAATAACAGAATTGGAAGGGACCTTGGAGGTCTTCTAGTCCAACCCCGTTCTATGCCATTCCAAACAAATGGTTGTCCAATCTCTTCTTTCTAGTCCAGAAAAGTCACCAAGATCTGCTCGGTTCCCATTTTTTTCTGAAATACTTACGTTGTCAAGAACTAATAACTTCCCCTTTTTTATGAGCCGTAGACATTTTTCATAATAATCGTTGTAACTCTCTTTGTCTGCGTGGATGAACGCCAGGTCAAAGGTTCCAGCTTCACCATTGGCCAGAAGTTCCTCTACACACACACACACACAAAAATCAGAATGGGCTTTTTTTAAAAAATGCAAAAGATTCCCTTCTGTCTGTCTTCCTTCTGTTGTTGCCCCCTTATCTGGGTAGCTTCAGCCTTGGTGGAATGGGTTACAATGCAGGCTGACTCTGCCCCACAGCCAGCAGTTCAACCCTGACCGGCTCAAGGTTGACTCAGCCTCCCGTCCTTCCGAGGTCGGTAAAATGAGGACCCAGATTGTTGGGGGCAAATAGGCTGACTCTGGAAACCGTTCAGAGAAGGCTATAAAAGAATTATGAAGCAGTATGTAAGCCCTAAGCAGTGCTGCTACTCAGACAAGTCCACTCTGCGAAGGGAAGGGAAGGGAAGGGGAACGATGAGAATCCTGAATTCCAGTTTCCCCTTAACTCTACCTGTGAAACCACAATGGTGGGGGCAGGGTTTCCGATCTCTGTCTGGCTTGGGGCCTCTTGGGATGCCATGAATCACCCTCCCCTCACGGTGGGCCAAGCATCACTTCAGAGAGGGCTTCCACCTGCAACTATCTTAATCTAAACTGAATACAGGCGGTCCTCAATTTACGACCACAATCGAGCCCCAGACTTCTGTTGCTAAGTGAGACATTTGTTAAGTAAGTTTTGCCCCATTTTATGACCCTTCCAATCAAATCCTTTGCTTCCACCTACCTAATGTTTCAATGGCTGGTTTTATCCTTAGATCGATCTTGCGTAGCACTCCGGCCTGAAAGGAAGGAAAGGAAACAGCTCAAAGGTTTCCCAGGGGCTCAGCCTCCGCATCTTGTGTGTGTGTTTGTGTGGACCACCCATGGATGTTGTGGCATTTCCAGCAGGGGTGGGGGCTGACTGGAGATAGACGATGTCGTATCCCCCTCCCCCATCTGTGGAGAGAGATCCAGCCTACAACACGGTCCTTTCCGCAGCTCCAAGAAGGCTCCACGCCCATTTGCACCAGTCAGGTGACCCTGAGGACACACAGATAAGCCTCCAAGTGGCCTCAATGACCCCCTAAGAGAAGGCAAACGACCAGCGGTCTGCAAGGAGTATAAATCCTTCCCTTCCCCACCATCCAGTCAGAGCTGATGAAGCTTCTTGGATGAGAAGTGAAAGGTCTTCAAAGAAAAACAAGGAAGTCCAGTTGCCTCCTGGAAAAAAGCACCTTTGGGGCAACCGTGACCTGGATGATGGAGAATCTCCCTTGGCATTTAGCCATGCACTTGGGGATGGACACCCCTTGAATGGTGTGAGGATGTGAATGGATTTCCAGAAAATATTGCAGACCACAGGAACAGGGCAGGAAACATCCTGCAGCCAAGAAGGCTCCCACACCCATTTGCACCACTTGGGTGAGCCTGAGGACACCGGTAAATCTCCAAGTGGTCCCAACCACTCTCTAAAAAGAAGGCAAACGACCGGCAGTCTGCAAGGAGTATAAACCCTTCCCCACCCTCCAGTCAGAGCTGAAGAAGCTGCTTGGAGGAGAAGCAAAACACCCTCAAAGAAAAACAAGGAAGTTCAGATGCCTCTTGAAACATCACCTTTGGCACAACCGAATGTCGGCAAATATTAACACAGCAAATATGACTAAGCCCCAATTTCCGAGTGACTCACTCTACCTCTTTCCACACTGGCTTTCCAACACTGGCCAAGTCTTCGTTTATGTCGCAGGCAACAATTCTGCCGTCTTCCGGAAGGACCAGAGCCATGCTCAAAGTATTGTACCCAGCAGAAACGCCTACGGGGAAAGGACAAAAAGGCGGTTGAGAGGGGTTCTGACTTCTGAACGAATAGCAACATAGAGGCGATCCTCCACTTACGACGGCCATCGGGACCAGAACTTCCATGGCTAAGGAAGGTTCAGTGGGATGTGCTCAATTTTACAACCTTTATTGCCATGGTTCTTAAGCAAACCGCTGCGGTTGTTTAAATGAATCGATGAAGTCCTTAAACAAATCCAGCTTCCCTCATTGACTTCGCTTGTCGGACATTGGCTGGGACGGGTGGGGAACCTCGGCTCTTTTGTGGCTCGTGCACTTCCTGAGCCAGCCATGCTCCCTCCCTCCCTCCCTCCCTCGATTCCTTCCTCTCTTCTCAGTAATATTTAGCACTTAGGCTTATACCCATCACTTCCCAGGGCTTTATAGCCCCCCTCTAAGCGGTTTACAGAGTCAGCCTGTTGCCCCCAACAATCTGGGTCCTCATTTTACTGATCTTGGAAGGACGGAAGCCTGAGTCAACCCTGAGCTGGTCAGGATCGAACGGCAGAGTTAGCCTGCAATACTTCATTCCAACCCCTGTGCCACCACAGCCCTTCCTTCCTTCCTTCCTTCCTTCCTTCCTTCCTTCCTTCCTTCCTTCCTTCCTTCCTTCCTTCCTTCCTTCCTTCCTTCCTTCCTTCCTTCCTTCCTTCTCAGTAAGGAGAGAGGAAGCCATGAAAGATACTTTAAAAACCGGCCTTTCGGTCCTAATTTTGCCAGAGTGTGGAATTGATCACCACTTCAAAAATCAAAGAGGGGAGTTTGGGGGAAGTGACCAGTTGTAATTTGAGG
Source organism: Bothrops alternatus (assembly GCA_034064705.1). Lineage (NCBI taxonomy): Eukaryota > Metazoa > Chordata > Lepidosauria > Squamata > Viperidae > Bothrops > Bothrops alternatus. Next base: position 1,510,445 of record JARGCV010000280.1, on the reverse strand, counting down.
ACAACTGGCAGAAGATTAGACTGTGACCTACAGGGGGCTCAGTTTATTATGGGATCGAATCCCGAATCTTCCTGGTTGTAGGCAATCTCACTTACCTATCTCAATCACCTTTTTTGCTCCAAGAAGTCTGATCAGGTTTGCCACCAACTGGGCCTGATCACGGGAGACCCAGGGCTTTTTGCCAGGAGGACCAGATGCAGCCTAGAAAAACAAAACAGGTCTCTACGTGACAAGTTCTTCTGCAATTCCATGAATGATCCAGGTTGTCCATGGAAGCTCTCCATCTTCCAGGTCCTGGCTGTCCCAAAAGTGCTTTTTCAAGAGGCACCTGGACTTTCTTGTTTTTCTTTAAACACACTTCGCTCTCATCCAAGAAGCTTCTTCAGATCTGACCGGAGGGTGGGGAAGGGAAGGATTTATACTCCTTGCAGACCGCTGGTCACTTGCCTCCTTTTGGAGAGGCGTTGAGGCCACTTGGAGGGTTTGTCTGTGTCCTCAGGGTCACCTGAGTGGTGCAAATGGGATGGTGGAGCCTTCTTGATGCAGGATGTTTTTTTCTGCCTAGGGTCCCTTCACTGTTGGAGACGGGCGCAGACTGTTGGGCCTGAGTCTGTGTTGTCTGCATCTCCAACTGAAGCACTAATGGTTCCTGTGGTCTGCAATGTCTTCTGGAAATCCGTTTATGCTCCCTCACCATTCGAAGGGGGTCCATCCCAAAGGGCTTGGCTCAATGTCTAAATATAAATCCTTCCACTCCCCACCATCCAATCAGAGCTGAAGAAGCTCCTTGGATGAGAAGCGAAACGTCTTCAAAGGAAAAACAAGAACCAGGATCCAGAAGCCAAGATTAGACATCTCTCCATTCCACAATTCCACCTCAAGGACACACACACACACACACACACACACACACACACACATATACACATACATATACATATATACATATATACATATATATATACATATACATACATATACATACATATACATACATATACATACATATATATTTGTTTTCTGAGGTTTTCGCGGGTGTTTGTATGTAGGTCTTTGGTTCTTCGGGTTTTCTCCCACGTAGAATCCAAGACACTTCAAATTCTACGTGGGAGAAAACCCGAAGAACCAAAGACCTCTCTCTCTCTCTCTCTCTCTCTCTCTCTCTCTCTCTCTCTCTCTCTCTCTCTCTCTCTCTCTCTCTCTCTCTCTCTCTCTCTCTCTCTCTCTCTCTCTCTCTCTCTCTCTCTCTCTCTCTCTCTCTCTCTATATATATATATATATATATATATATATATATATATATATATATATATATTAAAATTGTTGACAAAGAAATAAGGGATTTCTGAGATAGCTATTTCGAGTTATTTAACTCTCTTCAGTCAGAACTCACCCTTCCGGGATTCGAACCTGGGCAGTCTGCACATCCCGGAATCCCGGAAGGGTGAGTTCTGACTGAAGAGAGTTAAATAACTCGAAATAGCTACCTCAGAAATCCCTCATTTCTTTGTCAACAATTTTAAAAAACATATATATATTTGTGCTTGCAGATGGCTCTGGGTTGAGCTGAAACAGGCAAAGGAAAGAATGATTTCTTCCTCCCATATTTGGGTTTACAGGGTGCTATCTAAAAACAGAAACACTATATACATATACATATACATATACATATATATATATATATATATATATATATATATATATATATATATATATATACACACACACACACACACACACACACACATACATACACATACGCGTATGCCATGCACACAAATACAACTGCATTGCTTTTATTTTGAAGGTGACTCTTATTTTCTTTTCAAGCCCTGAGTCACCTGAAAGGGGAGACGGGTGGCATAAAAAATTAATAATTAAATAAATAAACATGTAAATAAATGTACAAATGTGTGTGCGTGCGTGCCTTCACAGTATTGGCTCAGCCTTCCAAAACAGTCCCAGTGTCTCTTGTGGCCTCTTGGGAAAATTAATTGCCCACCAATGATTTATTGTTTCCTTTTAAAACTGCATTTCATGCTTTGTTTTTTTTTTTTGTTATTTTATAAACTTTTCCAGAAGCTCCTCCGAAGAAGCATCTAAGAAATAATGAGTGAGGTCTTTGCAGCCAGGGCAGGTGGGGCGGGGGGCTTGCTTCAGATGGAGAAGAGCAGGGAGAGAAGGGCGGGCTTCCCCCCAGCACCAACCCACCCCCAGGACACTGTCACCGTCAGAAATGTGAGTCAGTTGCCAAGTGTCCACATTTTGACCATTTGGGGGTGCTGCAACGTTTGTTAAGTGTGAGAAACAGCCATAAGTCACCTTTTTCAGTGCCGTGGTAACCTAGAACAGTCACTAAACGAACTGTTGTGAGCTGAGGACTCCCTGTGCAGTATTTGGGACGTCTACTTCTTCCAGACTGAAGGGCTGAAAGATCCCCCAGTTACAGAGGAGATGGGAGTTAATCTGGGGCGTTTGTGGATCCTGGATTGACCACAGAAGTCGATCGGATCCATTTGCAACCGGGGCACTCACCAGCCTCAGCTTCTTTAAAAGAGGGTGCTCTCGCACGGAGTGATCCACAACGTATTTGTGTAGGTTGTCGTTCCCTTGCAAGAAGCCGGAGAAACTGCTGGAGATGCCGAAGGCGAACAAGTCTGAGCCGCGGTATCTTCTGCCTTTGGAAAGCAAATCGATCCCTCCTCAGTCACAGAATGAATACTTTGAAACGCTCCTCGATAGGAACCCACTGAAAGAAGCTCGGGAGGGTGGCTGTCTGGAACACCAATCCTTTTTCACACAACATACTACTTATCCTGGTTTCTGAATTTCCGGGGGGGGGGGGCGGGGATTGAAACTCATTGAATCCCAGGGCTGGACGAGACCTTGGAAGCCTTTTAGTCCAAGTGAAAAAAAATAATAATAATGGCAATCTGGAATAAATTAACTCACTTTCCCCTGTGGTATCAGTACAGAGTTCGTACATTACAATAAGCTGTTGAGATCTAACCAAAGTTAACACCAAGCTTAGCGTGTGGTGTGAATCTTTTGCTAGGTGTACCCAGGAGCTCTTGAAAACATCTGCCACGGAGAGGTCATCCCACCCAGAAGAGAAACCCTGAATGGGGTGAGCTGCTCTATCATGGCTTAGGGAGCTAAGTAGACTAATTGGGGCTTAGCCCAATCTACTCCAATCCTCCAAAGGGGAGGGAGGCCTGCTTCACTTTGCTCTAAAAGCACTTTGGCACTTTGATCACAGCTTGCCTGAGACGAAGCACCTCTTCAAAAGTTTGCTCCTAGGCAAAAAAAGTAAACAAACCTGCTTCTTTGGGTCCAATTCGGCTTTGATGACCACTCAAACACAACCGTGCACCTTCCCAGCAAAAATCCCTGCATGGTTTGCCCTAAACCTCTTCCAGCATTTTAAACTTTTTCTCCATTTGGCCTACAGCCTCGGTTGGGTATCTCCCATCCTGCTTACGCTTTTCAAGATGAGCCAAAGTTTAGAAGGGGACCGAGCTGGTCTGGAGTACGTAGCTAAGAAGGTCCAGGAGAGAGTTTGCGCCAGAGACAGTTTGCGTGTTTCTTATTTCCTACTGCACGGGAATTTTTCAAAGTTGGCCACTTTTAACATGGGGTGGACTTCGACTCCCGCTATTAATTCCAAAGAATTCCTAGCCTAGCCTAGCCTAGAATAACAGAGTTGGAAGGGACCTTATAGGTCATCTAGTCCAACCCACCCGTCCCCCCCCCACGCCCAAGCAGGAGACCCTACACCACTTCTGACAGATGAAGATGATCTCGCACTGGGGCTGCAGAATAAAAAGCCGGGCGGCGGGGGGGGGTCGCTGCAGTCTAATCCCTCCTCCCCAGTTTAGGGTCGGGGTCCCGGCCCTCCCTTGGCCCCTGTTCCAGCCAGCGCCGGTTTCAGCGCCGGCCAGCGAAGCCCCTGACAGCCGCGGGCGCAGCCCCTTCCCGAGGCCACTGGGGGGGGGGTGCGCGGAGCAAAGTCGTGTCCGGAGCACCCCGGAGGAGCTGCGTGGGGGTGGGGGGGGGAGAGGCTCCTCTCGGGGGCGGGAAAGTCCTCCTCGGGCGGGCATTCCCCTCGCCCCCCCCCCGGCCTGCGGGGCTCCCTCTCCCAGCGGGGCGGGGCAAGGCGGGCGGGCGCCAGGTTGCCGCTTCCCCCCCCCCAATCCCCGCCTGGGGCGCGGGGAGCCTTACCGGCCAGGAAGCCCAGCGCCAGGGCCGCCCCCGCCGCCGCCGTGGCCGCCAGGAGGGCTTCGCGGGAGAGGCCGGAGAGAGCCATGCCTGCAGGTGGGAGCCGGGTCTGCCGCCGGAGCGGGCGCTTTCGCAAGACCGGCGCCTCACGTGTCCGGGGTGGCGAGCGGCCCCTGCAGGCGGCGGAACGCGGGACTGGGCGCGAAAGGCGGAGCGCGAAAGGCGGAGGGAGGCGGGTCGGGGGCGGCTCAACCCAGAAGGGGCTGGGAGGGGGGGGTCCCGGTCCCCAAAGGCCATCTGAACGTTCCCTCCCGACTCAGGAAGGAGAAAGGGCGACTGGGAGCTTCTTTGGCAACTTTGTATTTCTGGCGAGCGGGGGAGGCGCGGGAGACGCTGGGCGGCTCTTCGCAAAGCGGGCGCTTCGTGGCCGAAGGGGGACACGGACACGCCCCCCCCGCCCACCCAGGGACCCCGGGGGGGCCAGAAGAAGAGGGAGCAGGGCCTGGCGTGGGTCCCTCCTGGGGTTCCAAATGGGGGGGGACAGCTGGCGGGGGCAGAGAAGGGGGGTGGGTCTGGCCTCACCTTTTACATCCAGGCATTGCACCCCATTTCATTCATTCATTCATTCATTCATTCATCCATCCATCCATCCATCCATCCATCCATCCATCCATTCATTCATTCATTCACCCAGTCATTCACCCAGTCATTCATCCATCCATCCATTTATTCATTCACCCAGTCATTCATCCATCCATCCATCCATTGTGCAGCCTACAAGCTTTTAAAAAAAGAGAGTCTGGAAAGGGTGCAGAGAAGAGCAGCAAAGAGGATCGGGACGGGAGGCTACAACTTACAAGGCTGTGTGAATGGGGCACGTTGGGTTCAATGAAAAGAAGGACGGGGGGGGGAGACTTGATGGCGCTCTTCCAATATTTGAGGGGGGGGGGTCAGCCTGTTCCCCAAAGCACCCGAAGGCAGGACTCGAGATGACCCATGGAAGCTAATCAAGGAGAGAAGCAACCTGGAACTCAGGAGAAGCGTCCTAACGGTGAGAATGGCTTATGGGTTTGGGTGCTCCATCCCTGGAGTCCCTCCCAAAGGGGCTTTCTTCACCAGGCACCTGGACCTCCTTTCTTCTCTTTGAAGACGGCTTACTTCCCATCCAAGAAGCTTCTTCAGCTCTTCAGAAGCGAAACGTCTTCAAAGAAGAACAAGGAGGTCCAGGTGCCTGGTGGAAAAAAGCACCCGGGGGACAACCAGGACCTGGAGGGTGGAGAACCTCCGTAGACAGTCTGGATCCCCGGTCAGGTAGGATTTAAAAAAAATTTCTTAAAAGTTTTTAAGAGGCTGGACAGTCCCTTGTCTGGAATGGCGTAGGGCAGCGGCCCCAACCTTTTTGGCACCCGGGACTGGTTTCTAGTCCCTGAAGTTTTCTCGGCATGGGTTTTCAGGAGTGGTCGGCCATTGCCTCTTTCTGAGGTCTGAGAGAGGGTGACTGGCTTTACGTCTGAGGCAGGATTAGAACTCACCGTCTCCGGCTTCTAGCCAGATGCCTTAACGCTTGCCTCTTCTTATTAGAAATGGCCACCATGGCCTGTTCTTGAACCATCCAAGAACAGAGCTATAAATCCGTCTGCCGTGTCCCCAGTGGAGGCAAATCTTGTTTTCCAAAGAAGATTACCACAGATCCCCCAGGCTGACCTCTGCCGTGTGCCAAGCGTGGGGGCGGCTGAGTTGGACTTTTCTTTTTTTCACTGTACTTTCACGCCTTGCAGTCGTCCAGCCTTCTCTCCTGCCTGCTTTGTTTTTGTTTTCAATTTGATAACATTTCGTGCAATATTAATGTTTTTGTGTTTGTGTATGTAGCATTAGCTTTATTAAAATATTTTTTTAAAAAAATGAAACATCATGTTCTTTAACTATACATTCTCCTCACACACTGATTGGTATATTTTAGTAATTATGTTTTATTAGGCTTTCCTTTTTTTAAAAAAAATAAAAATGTTCAGCCCAATTTCCAGAGGAGCCAACTATTCCACCGATAAAAATTGGAGGTTATCATCAAGGTATGTTAACATCACTTGACCTATTCTGAACAATTAGAAAACTAGAAATAAAAATTTAAAATGTCCGACAGCCAAAGTAGCCCAAGAGAGAGATTAGGGACATTCTAGCAAGCCAAAGCTGATTGCGGGAGGAGGGGAAGGAGGGAAGTGGGGAAAGAAAGACAATAAATCATATTTATAACCATCTGGCTGCATCTTATGGCTAAAGAAATGATTAACCAATTCAATCTTGTGTGTTATGCTTGTTTAGTGATAGGTTTTAGGTTTTCCCCAGGCAGGGAGCATATTAGCCTCTTTCCTAGCCATATTTTCTTGTGGAAATGTGTCTTTCTCAACCTGCCTCCAGAAGCGGTGGATGCTCCAACACTGGCAGTTTTTATGAAGAGACTGGACGACCATTTATCTGAAATGGCAGAGGGTCTCCTGCCTGAGCAGGGAGAGGGCTGGACTAGAAGACCTCCAAGCCAGCTCTATATTACTATTACTATTTATTATTATTACTATTACTATTACTATTACTATTATTATTATTATTATTAATATCCCAAAGCAATTGTTCACTGTATTTTCTTCCACTGTTAAGAAGGAAAAAATATACAGAAAGGAGAAACTATTTTTTTACCTGTTGTTTTGTGGTTAATTCGGGATTTGGGGGAAATGTCCCTTTGACCCTCTGCTCTGGTTCAAGCCTGTGCTCCAGCTCAAAATACGGAGTTGTGTTGTTTTGTGGAGGCTGTGCCAATAGCAAGTGGGAGGTCTTGTGGCAGGACTTTGATTCTCTTCACCCCAAGCCCAGCTGGTAAAAGCAGGAAAATCTGCCCATAATTAATTAATAAATAAATACATACATACATACATACATACATACATACATACATACATACATACATACATAATAGTAATAAAGTTGGCAGAAACATTGGAGGTCATGCTCTTATGGACACCTTTCATCAACCCCTGATCATCAAGAATTCTAGTGACTTATTATGATTCCTACAACTCAGTGCTTTTTTCTGTCGGGGCACTCAGTGTACACCTTTGATTAAGGACTATACGTAGTAAGCAAACAGAGCGGCAAAGTCTGCCCTCCTGTGGCCAGTGTGTGCTGTAACATTTGGCAAAGAAACCCTGGAGCGGCTTATTTGTATTCTTTCATTTCCTTCCTTTGATGAAAGCTCAAAGCAGCCACCGAAGAGGCTGTCAGGGATATAAAAGAGAATTCCAGCAGCTAAAATTTCATTTCTAATAGGACCCCGAGGATAGCAAAACGGGGAATGCTGCCCTCCTGTGGCCAGATAAGTCCATGGCATCTTTTTCCTAAGGTACAGCAGAAAAGGTTACTGGATATAGAGAGATATAGATACAGAAAGAGAAATCAAAAATAATTTTATAAAAGTGAAAAAATAATTTTATTGGAAGTTTATTTTGGTAGAACAGGGAATTTCTGAATACACCCAAACCCCAAATCCCTGGTGACTTCGGTGAAGAGCAGAACACAAGGTGCCCAACAGGTCGAAGCTCTGACTAAAGGATCACAAATATCGTCAAGGAAGACTTGAATACTTTATTTTTTAACACAAGCATCACATCTTCCAAGCATAACTCAGCTGCAACAGTTTGTACAATTCAAAACATAATACAGTCCTAAAGATAAAATACATAAATATATCATCCAATATTTTAAGGATAAAAAGTCACATTTTTATCATTGTAAAAGTTACAAAAGCAATGATACAATACCATGATGGGTTAAATAATTCACTAATTTAAAATGACATTTTTAATAAAAAGGTGAGGTGTAAAAGAAACAACAGTTGTCATCAAAAGATTTCTCTCAGAAGAAAGAAAATGCAACTTCAGTGTTCAAATACATGAATATCACAACAGGTATCTCTTGGTGAAGAGATGGTGATAAGAACAGATACATAAAGGATACATAAAAACAAGAAAAGAGAAAATATCTTGTCTACCATAGTATTTGGTATTTAACAATAGTAAATCAGAAGTAAAACTCAGCTTTATTACAAACAATACACATCAAACAGAATGTTACCAAGTCTGAATCCCATTTAGAGATATTTCAGAAACAAAAAGATAAATGTGTGTGACAGAAGAAATCAAAATTATTGAGGTGACGGCCACATACTGTGTGTCATGATTATTTGCCAGTCAAAACATAACTTATACATTTTAAAAAACAGCCAAGGATAAAATTATTCGCAGGCGGAAAAATAGAAATCTTTTATCAATCACTGGCCACAGCTAGCATTAAAAAGGGCCATTGAGGTTTTCTTTCTGGTTCAAAGAACCATCGCCAGGGCTAAATTTACGCCAGGCAGAAAACTATAAAATCTTTTATCAATCACTGGCCACACACTGGTCATATAAAAGGGCCGTTGAGGTTTTATTTTTGATTGTAAGAACCATTGCCAGGGCTAAATTTACACCAGGCAGAAAACTATAAAATGTGTTAGCAAGCACTGGCCACACACTGGTCAATTAACAGTTGTCATCAAAAGATTTCTCTCAGAAGAAAGAAAACGCAACTTCAATGTTCAAATACATGAATATCATAACAGGTATCTCTTGGTGAAGAGATGGTCATAAGAACAGATACCTAACAGGCAAAAGATAAAATATCTTGTCTACCATAAGCATTACAACTACTTAACAACAGTAAATCAGGATTAAAACTCAGCTTTATTACAAAAAATAAACGTCAAACAAACTGTTACCAAATCTGAATCCTGTTTAGAGATATTTCAGAAACAAAAAGATAAATGTGTGTGATAGAAGAAATCAAAATTATTGAGGTGACGGCCACATACTATGTGTGTCATGATTATTTACCATAACTTATACATTTTAACTTATATATTTTAAACAACAGCCAAGGATAAAATTATTCCCGGGCAGAAAAATAGAAATCTTTTATCAATCACTGGCCACATCTAACATTAAAAACGGCCATTGTTGTGATTCCTCGCCAGCCCGTGGATCCGGCAGCAGAGCTTGGAGGAGGGGCCTGGAGCGTCATCAGAGCCAGAGGGAGGCTCTGAGGAGCTACAAGATTTACAATCTGAGAGGAGCCTGGCCCCTCTACTCACACTCAGGCTGAGACACAGCTGGGCTGGGAGGCTGAGGGGGATAGTGACGGCTCACAGCCGGGTGACATTCAGATGCGCGTAAACACGGCAGGCAAAGAGAGCAGGACGAAGGAATGCAATGGGGCGGCTCCAGAGGCAAAGGAGCAGGCATTAGGGAAGCCCCGCCTTGGATGCATAATCAAAGGGAGGTGTGGGAGGTGCTGATTGCCAAAGGCAACCGCCGGGTTAAGAATCAAGTTGTGATGGACTGTGTTTGTTTTTCCTCAAGTCTATGAGTAAATAAATGGGGCTTGGGTTTGTCCTGCGGTTTCTGCCTGCTTGATTCGAAAAGGGGTTTTCTCCTTGTGAACTTAACAAGGAGCTCAAGTGGGCTGGGACAGAACAGCCGTTGAGGTTTTCTTTCTGGTTCTAAGAACCATCGCCAGGGCTAAATTTACGCCAGGCAGAAAACTATAAAATCCGCTACCAAGCACTGGCCACACACTGGTCACTAAAAGGGGCCAATGAGGTTTTATTTTTGGTTCTAAGAACCTTTGCCATGGCTAAATTTATGCCAGGCAGAAAACTATAAAATCTTTTATCAATCCCTGGTCACACCTAACATTAAAAAGGACTGTTAAGGTTTTCTTTCTGGTTCTAAGAACCATCGCCAGGGTTAAAATTACACCAGGCAGAAAACTATAAAATCCACTACCAAGCACTGGCCACACACTGGTCATTTAAAAGGGCCGCTGAGGTTTTCTTTCTGGTTCTAAGAACCAACATCCTGCCTAAATTAAGCCAGGCATGAAATCTACTCAGGATTTCAATGGCCACATCTAGAATTAAAAAGGGCCACACAGATCTATCTTCCAGTTTGAGGACCTAATGTCTCACCCTAGCAACAAATCTAGCTATTCATTTATTGAGATGGCAGCACCTCATAACAAAGTTCAACACCAGGCTTACTTTTGGTTCTAAGAGATCTGGCTGCTACCGACATTATTTCTCAGGGTATGAAGGTGGGAGGGAAGCGATCCAAAAGGACTCCTTTCCAGATTGAGACTCAGCTGGGGATCCTCAGGGACTGGAGGAAGCTTGTAGTTGAGCGCTGTTGACTCCATCAGTGTGATTCACCCCCACTGCTTACTCAGGGACTGAAAGAGCCTGGGAGCCGACTGGCCGCCTTCTCATTCAGGGTGAGTTTCACAGAGTGGTAACTCAGGGGCTGGAAGACCCCCGGTCAGGAGTGCCTTGGCATCACCTCTGTGAGTCAAGATGGCCTCAGCAGCAGGGCAGCCTTTCGCCCAAGAAATGCACCCCATGAACTCACCCGTGCTCATGCCACAGGGGTTCCCCTCCAGTATGGGGGTCAGTTGGGGATCCTCAGGGACCGGGAGAGGCTTCCAGCGGGGGGCTGTAGTTTCCTCCAGTGTGATTTGCCCTGGCTGCTCCCTTAGGGACTGAAAAGGTCACCCGGGGTGACCCCAGAGAGTCTTCCAGTGTGAGCCTCACAGAGTGTCTGCTCAGGGACCCAAGGAGCATGGGGGCGACTGGCCACCTTCTCCTTTAGGGTGAGTGTCACAGAGTGGTAACTCAGGGACTGAAAGGCCACCATCAGGAAGGAATGGGACGTTTAGGTGTGGACCCTTGGCCACGCCTCCTTCGCCCCCTGCCACTGGCCTCAGCCATTTACAGCCAGCTTTCCTCCCCTGCTGCCCTGCCGCAGCCATTCTCAACGGCCAGTGGGCCCTTGGCCCTCTGCCCGTCACCCTTCGGTCTGGCCAATTCACCCAGATATCGTCTGTCCTGGGTCTTTGGTTGTACGGGACAAATAGCCCCCAGCCAATCGGGTGGCCGGCAGGAGCCATGGGGCTGTGGGGGCAGCGTGCGATGAGCAATCCCAGGGGCTGGGAGGGGGGAGCTGTGATGCAAGATTTTTTAAAGTGCTGTGGCTGCTCTGCAAGTTTTGGGGCCTTGCAGCTCTGTCACCAGAATCGGAAGGAGGGGGACTGGCAGGAGAAGCAGCAGCCTCGGGGCCACTGGGGGGGGCAGTCAGACAAGAGTGTGTTGGGGGAACAAGGGAGGGAGGGGCACCTCAAGGGGGCTTCACGAAGATAGCTTGACTTGCAACTCAAAAGAAAGAGGGGAGGAGGAGCAAGACCGGAGCAGCTTCCGCCATAGCCAGGGGGTGGGTTAGGGGGGCACACAGGCAAACACCAAGGCCAGCATGGCTTCTACCTCCGCTTCCCTCCCACGACGACACTCACCGTCCCAACCCCTCAGCCCATGCCATTTGCCCCCGCTTCCCTCCCACGACGACGCTCACCGTCCCAACCCCCCAGCCCATGCCATTTGCCCCCGCTTCCCTCCCACGACGACGCTCACCGTTCCAACCCCCCAGCCAATGCCATTTGCCCCCGCTTCCCTCCCACGATGACGCTCACCGTTCCAACCCCTCAGCCCATGCCATTTGCCCCCGCTTCCCTCCCACGACGACGCTCACCGTCCCAACCCCCCAGCCCATGCCATTTGCCCCCGCTTCCCTCCCACGACGACGCTCACCGTCCCAACCCCCCAGCCCATGCCATTTGCCCCCGCTTCCCTTCCACGACGACGCTCACCGTCCCAACCCCCCAGCCCATGCCATTTGCCCCCGCTTCCCTCCCACGACGACGCTCACCGTTCCAACCCCCAGCCCATGCCATTTGCCCCCGCTTCCCTCCCACGACGACGCTCACCGTCCCAACCCCCCAGCCCATGCCACTTGCCCCCACTTCCTTCCCACGACGCTCACCGTCCCAACCCCCCAGCCCATGCCACTTGCCCCCGCTTCCCTCCCACGACAACGCTCACCGTTCCAACCCCTCAGCCCATGCCACTTGCCCCCGCTTCCCTCCCACGACGACGCTCACCGTTCCAACCCCCCAGCCCATGCAATTTGCCCCCGCTTCCCTCCCACGACGATGCTCACCGTTCCAACCCCAGCCCATGCCATTTGCTCCCGCTTCCCTCCCACGACGACGCTCACCGTTCCAACCCCCAGCCCATGCCATTTGCCCCCGCTTCCCTCCCACGACGACGCTCACCGTTCCAACCCCAGCCCATGCCATTTGCCCCCGTGAAGCTTTGCCCTCCGTAGGCCACTTCAATTCTCTTGGTGGGTCACACGCGTGGGCCGAATATTAGAGAAGGAAGCATGACTCCAGTCAGGTTTCTCTCTGGGGCGTGAGACAACAGACAAAAGGCTGCCTTCCCCTTTTATTACCTGTTACAGTGGGCGGTTACACAATGCATCACATGGTTACAAACAGCCAATGACAATGTTATTCCTGCAGCCAATGACAAGGCTACACTGGCAAAGCCACCCCTGTGGCCAATGGATTCAAATCTTGGTACAACGTCCATCCAACCCCTCCTCCATTTCCTGTCCCAAGGCCGTATGGTCAGGCCACATGGCCTATGTTCCTTTGTTCCAAGCCACATGGCACAGTCTTTGTCCCTTTGTCCTAAGCATAATGGCGACTTGCTAGGGTGCATTACAACACCCCCGCTTCCCTCCCACAACGACGCTCACCGTTCCAACCCCCCAGCCCATGCCATTTGCCCCCGCTTCCCTCCCACGATGACGCTCACCATTCCAACCCCCCAGCCCATGCCATTTGCCCCCGCTTCCCTCCCACGATGATGCTCACCGTTCCAACCCCCCAGCCCATGCCATTTGTCCCTGCTCCCCTCCCATGACGACACTCACCATTCCAACCCCCCAGCCCATGCCATTTCCCGCACTTTCATCCGATGACGCTCCAGTTCCAGCAGCCTACCAGCCCTCTGTTTGCCTGTGCGCCCCCCTAACCCACCCCCTGGCTATGGCAGAAGCTGCTCTGACGTTGCTCCTCTTCCCCTCTTTCGTTTGAGTTGCAAGTCAAGCTGTCTTCATGAAGTCCCCTTGAGGTGCCCCTCCCTCCCTCCCTTGTTCCCCCAACACACTCTTGTTTGACTGCCCCCCCCCAGTGGCCCTGGCGGCTGTTACTTCTGCTGCCAGTCCTCCTCCTTCCAATTCCGGTGACAGGGCTGCAAGGCCCCAAAACTTGCAGAGCAGAGTACTTTTTAAAAAAATCTTGCATCAGAACTGTCCCCCCCAGACCCTGGGATTGCTCATCTCACGCTGCCCCTGCAGCACCATGGCTCCTGCTTGCCACCCGATTGGTTGGGTGCTATTTGTCCCGTACAGCCAAAGGCCCAGGACAAACGGTGTCCGGGTGAATTGGCCGGGCAGAAGGGCGACGGGCAGAGGGCCAAGGGCCCAGAGGAAAGCTGGCTGTAAATGGGCTGAGGTGAGTGGCAGGGGACGAAGGAGGCATGACCAAGGGTCCATGCCTTTCTGGTTCTAAGAACCATTGCCATGGCTACATTTACGGCTGGCAAGAAAGGTATTAAATCTATTATCTATAGTTCAGTTGTGATTGAGTTGATGAAGTAGCATTCTTGGTGGAGACCATATTCATTCTTGCGTTCCATTCCTTCTTCCTCCATTTTCACCATCAACACTGCAGGCTGACAGCTGAGTCTTCGGTCTTCTAAGACGGTGTAGCAGAAGCCTTTGAGTTAAAAAAATATCAGTGTTCCTTCAGCGGTCACTGGAAGAACGCACAAAATACAATGGTTACTATCACCTCAGATGGAGGTGCTACCTTTCCTTATCTAGGCATAATCATGGACCATCAATCGGTGGAAGACAATCCACCTCCCTCCATATCCCAAAGCTCTGAAGAATACAAGACTCAACTAAAACTTACCTCACAGCGAAGGAGGCCACATCACAGCTAAAGTCTAATAGGGCTTGAGCGGGAGACATTTTCTTGCTGTCTTAGTTTTTCTTTCTTCTTTCATTTTTGTTTCCTCCTTGGTTGTGCCCAGCAACTCTTGTCTCTTTCAAGGAACATTTAGCAGCAGGAGTGCAAATGTTCCTCCCCCTGATATCAGCGACTCAAAAATGTATTACAGATCAACGGCCACACCTAACATTAGAAAGGGCTGTTGAGGTTTTCTTTCTGGTTCTAAGAACCATGGCCATGGCCAGAATTATGCCAGGCAGAAAACTATAAAATCTATTATTTAAAAGGGCCATTGAGGTTTTCTTTCTGGTTCTAAGAACCATGGCCATGGCCAGAATTATGCCAGGCAGAAAACTATAAAATCTATTATTTAAAAGGGCCGTTGAGGTTTTCTTTCTGATTCTAAGAACCATGGCCATGGCCAGAATTATGCCAGGCAGAAAACTATAAAATCTATTATTTAAAAGGGCCGTTGAGGTTTTCTTTCTGATTCTAAGAACCATGGCCATGGCTAGAATTATGCCAGGCAGAAAACTATAAAATCTATTATTTAAAAGGGCCGTTGAGGTTTTCTTTCTGGTTCTAAGAACCATGGCCATGGCTAGAATTATGCCAGGCAGAAAACTATAAAATCTATTATTTAAAAGGGCCGTTGAGGTTTTCTTTCTGGTTCTAAGAACCATGGCCATGGCTAGAATTATGCCAGGCAGAAAACTATAAAATCTATTATTTAAAAGGGCCGTTGAGGTTTTCTTTCTGGTTCTAAGAACCATGGCCATGGCTAGAATTATGCCAGGCAGAAAACTATAAAATCTATTATTTAAAAGGGCCATTGAGGTTTTCTTTCTGGTTCCAAGAACCATGGCCATGGCTAGAATTATGCCAGGCAGAAAACTATAAAATCTATTATTTAAAAGGGCCGTTGAGGTTTTCTTTCTGGTTCTAAGAACCATGGCCATGGCTAGAATTATGCCAGGCAGAAAACTATAAAATCTATTATTTAAAAGGGCCGTTGAGGTTTTCTTTCTGGTTCCAAGAACCATGGCCATGGCTAGAATTATGCCAGGCAGAATACTATAAAATCTATTATTTAAAAGGGCCGTTGAGGTTTTCGTTCTGGTTCTAAGAACCATGGCCATGGCTAGAATTATGCCAGGCAGAAAACTATAAAATCTATTATTTAAAAGGGCCATTGAGGTTTTCTTTCTGGTTCCAAGAACCATGGCCATGGCTAAAATTATGCCAGGCAGAAAACTATAAAATCTATTATTTAAAAGGGCCGTTGAGGTTTTCTTTCTGGTTCTAAGAACCATGGCCATGGCTAAAATTATGCCAGGCAGAAAACTATAAAATCTATAATTGATCAACAGCCGTGCCTAGCATTTAAAAGGGCTGTTGGGGAGGTTTCCTTTCTGGTTCTAAGAACCATTGCCATGGCTAAATTTACAGCTGGCAAGAAAGGTATTAAATCTATTATCTACAGTTCAGTTGTGATTTATGTGGTGAAGTAGCATTCTTGGTGGAGACCATATTCATTCTTGCGTTCCATTCCTTCTTCCTCCATTTTCACCATCAACACTGGAGGCTGACAGCTGAGTCCTCTTGTCTCCTAAGATGGTGTAGCAGAAGACTTTGAGATTAAAAAAAAATCACTATTACTTCAGCTGCCCCTTGAGTTTTACTCCTAAGAATGTACAAAGTACAGTGGTTACTATTACCTCAGATGCAGGTGTTACCTTTCCTTATCTAGGCATAATGCAGAGGTTCCCAACCGTTTGGGCACCAGGCAACGGTGCCATGGATAAAGGGTTTCCTCAGACCAGAGGGGGTGTGGGTTTGAATGCCTGCATCCTGAGGAGGGAGCTTTGCTTGTTTGTGGGGCCCGCTTGCTGGCGTGCTGCGGTCCGGTGCCGCTGCACAGACTGAGGGTTGGGGACCCCTGGCATAACCATCATCAAATAGTGGAAGACATCCACCTCCCTCCATATCCTAAAGCTCTGAAGAATACAAGACTCAACTAAAACTTACCTCACAGCGAAGGAGGCCACATCACAGCCAAAGGCTAATAGGGCTTGAGCGGGAGACATTTTCTTGCTCTCTGTTTCTTCTTTCTTCTTTCGCTTTTGTTTCCTCCTTGGTTGTGCCCAGCAACTCTTGTCTCTTTTGAGGAACATTTGGCAGCAGGCGTGCAAATGTTCCTCCCCTTTATATCAGAGACTCAAAAACTCAAAAATATTTTATAGATCAACGGCCACACCTAACATTAAAAAGGGCTGTTGAGGTTTTCTTTCTGGTTCTAAGAACCATGGCCATGGCTAGAATTATGCCAGGCATAAAACTATAAAATCTATTATTTAAAAGGGCTGTTGAGGTTTTCTTTCTGGTTCTAAGAACCATGGCCATGGCTAAAGTTATGCCAGGCAGAAAACTATAAAATCTATTATTTAGAAGGGCTGTTGAGGTTTTCTTTCTGGTTCTAAGAACCATGGCCATGGCTAGAATTATGCCAGGCAGAAAACTATAAAATCTATTATTTAGAAGGGCTGTTGAGGTTTTCTTTCTGGTTCTAAGAACCATGGCCATGGCTAAAGTTATGCCAGGCATAAAACTATAAAATCTATTATTTAAAAGGGCTGTTGAGGTTTTCTTTCTGGTTCTAAGAACCATGGCCATGGCTAAAGTTATGCCAGGCATAAAACTATAAAATCTATTATTTAAAAGGGCTGTTGAGGTTTTCTTTCTGGTTCTAAGAACCATGGCCATGGCTAAAGTTATGCCAGGCATAAAACTATAAAATCTATTATTTAAAAGGGCCGTTGAGGTTTTCTTTCTGGTTCTAAGAACCATGGCCATGGCTAAAGTTATGCCAGGCATAAAACTATAAAATCTATTATTTAAAAGGGCTGTTGAGGTTTTCTTTCTGGTTCTAAGAACCATGGCCATGGCTAAAATTATGCCAGGCAGAAAACTATAAAATCTATTATTTAAAAGGGCCGTTGAGGTTTTCTTTCTGGTTCTAAGAACCATGGCCATGGCTAGAATTATGCCAGGCAGAAAACTATAAAATCTATTATTTAAAAGGGCCGTTGAGGTTTTCTTTCTGGTTCTAAGAACCATGGCCATGGCTAAAGTTATGCCAGGCATAAAACTATAAAATCTATTATTTAAAAGGGCTGTTGAGGTTTTCTTTCTGGTTCTAAGAACCATGGCCATGGCTAGAATTATGCCAGGCAGAAAACTATAAAATCTATTATTTAAAAGGGCCGTTGAGGTTTTCTTTCTGGTTCTAAGAACCATGGCCATGGCTAGAATTATGCCAGGCAGAAAACTATAAAATCTATTATTTAAAAGGGCTGTTGAGGTTTTCTTTCTGGTTCTAAGAACCATGGCCATGGCTAAAGTTATGCCAGGCAGAAAACTATAAAATCTATTATTTAAAAGGGCCGTTGAGGTTTTCTTTCTGGTTCTAAGAACCATGGCCATGGCTAGAATTATGCCAGGCAGAAAACTATAAAATCTATTATTTAGAAGGGCTGTTGAGGTTTTCTTTCTGGTTCTAAGAACCATGGCCATGGCTAAAGTTATGCCAGGCATAAAACTATAAAATCTATTATTTAAAAGGGCTGTTGAGGTTTTCTTTCTGGTTCTAAGAACCATGGCCATGGCTAAAATTATGCCAGGCAGAAAACTATAAAATCTATAATTGATCAACAGCCGTGCCTAGCATTTAAAAGGGCTGTTGGGGAGGTTTCCTTTCTGGTTCTAAGAACCATTGCCATGGCTAAATTTACAGCTGGCAAGAAAGGTATTAAATCTATTATCTACAGTTCAGTTGTGATTTATGTGGTGAAGTAGCAGTCTTGGTGGAGACCATATTCATTCTTGCGTTCCATTCCTTCTTCCTCCATTTTCACCATCAACACTGGAGGCTGACAGCTGAGTCCTCTTGTCTCCTAAGATGGTGTAGCAGAAGACTTTGAGATTAAAAAAAAATCACTATTACTTCAGCTGCCCCTTGAGTTTTACTCCTAAGAATGTACAAAGTACAGTGGTTACTATTACCTCAGATGCAGGTGTTACCTTTCCTTATCTAGGCATAATGCAGAGGTTCCCAACCGTTTGGGCACCAGGCAACGGTGCCATGGATAAAGGGTTTCCTCAGACCAGAGGGGGTGTGGGTTTGAATGCCTGCATCCTGAGGAGGGAGCTTTGCTTGTTTGTGGGGCCCGCTTGCTGGCGTGCTGCGGTCCGGTGCCGCTGCACAGACTGAGGGTTGGGGACCCCTGGCATAACCATCATCAAATAGTGGAAGACATCCACCTCCCTCCATATCCTAAAGCTCTGAAGAATACAAGACTCAACTAAAACTTACCTCACAGCGAAGGAGGCCACATCACAGCCAAAGGCTAATAGGGCTTGAGCGGGAGACATTTTCTTGCTCTCTGTTTCTTCTTTCTTCTTTCGCTTTTGTTTCCTCCTTGGTTGTGCCCAGCAACTCTTGTCTCTTTTGAGGAACATTTGGCAGCAGGCGTGCAAATGTTCCTCCCCTTTATATCAGAGACTCAAAAACTCAAAAATATTTTATAGATCAACGGCCACACCTAACATTAAAAAGGGCTGTTGAGGTTTTCTTTCTGGTTCTAAGAACCATGGCCATGGCTAGAATTATGCCAGGCATAAAACTATAAAATCTATTATTTAAAAGGGCTGTTGAGGTTTTCTTTCTGGTTCTAAGAACCATGGCCATGGCTAAAGTTATGCCAGGCAGAAAACTATAAAATCTATTATTTAGAAGGGCTGTTGAGGTTTTCTTTCTGGTTCTAAGAACCATGGCCATGGCTAGAATTATGCCAGGCAGAAAACTATAAAATCTATTATTTAGAAGGGCTGTTGAGGTTTTCTTTCTGGTTCTAAGAACCATGGCCATGGCTAAAGTTATGCCAGGCATAAAACTATAAAATCTATTATTTAAAAGGGCTGTTGAGGTTTTCTTTCTGGTTCTAAGAACCATGGCCATGGCTAAAGTTATGCCAGGCAGAAAACTATAAAATCTATTATTTAGAAGGGCTGTTGAGGTTTTCTTTCTGGTTCTAAGAACCATGGCCATGGCTAAAGTTATGCCAGGCATAAAACTATAAAATCTATTATTTAAAAGGGCTGTTGAGGTTTTCTTTCTGGTTCTAAGAACCATGGCCATGGCTAGAATTATGCCAGGCATAAAACTATAAAATCTATTATTTAAAAGGGCCGTTGAGGTTTTCTTTCTGGTTCTAAGAACCATGGCCATGGCTAAAGTTATGCCAGGCATAAAACTATAAAATCTATTATTTAGAAGGGCCGTTGAGGCTTTCTTTCTGGTTCTAAGAACCATGGCCATGGCTAGAATTATGCCAGGTAGAAAACTATAAAATCTATAATTGATCAACAGCCACACTCGTCATTTAAAAGGGCCGTTGAGGTTTTCTTTCTGGTTCTAAGAACCATGGCCATGGCTAGAATTATGCCAGGCAGAAAACTATAAAATCTATTATTTAGAAGGGCTGTTGAGGTTTTCTTTCTGGTTCTAAGAACCATGGCCATGGCTAGAATTATGCCAGGCAGAAAACTATAAAATCTATTATTTAAAAGGGCTGTTGAGGTTTTCTTTCTGGTTCTAAGAACCATGGCCATGGCTAGAATTATGCCAGGCAGAAAACTATAAAATCTATTATTTAAAAGGGCTGTTGAGGTTTTCTTTCTGGTTCTAAGAACCATGGCCATGGCCAGAATTATGCCAGGCAGAAAACTATGAAATCTATTATTTAGAAGGGCTGTTGAGGTTTTCTTTCTGGTTCTAAGAACCATGGCCATGGCTAAAGTTATGCCAGGCAGAAAACTATAAAATCTATTATTTAGAAGGGCTGTTGAGGTTTTCTTTCTGGTTCTAAGAACCATGGCCATGGCTAGAATTATGCCAGGCAGAAAACTATAAAATCTATTATTTAGAAGGGCTGTTGAGGTTTTCTTTCTGGTTCTAAGAACCATGGCCATGGCTAGAATTATGCCAGGCAGAAAACTATAAAATCTATTATTTAAAAGGGCTGTTGAGGTTTTCTTTCTGGTTCTAAGAACCATGGCCATGGCTAAAGTTATGCCAGGCAGAAAACTATAAAATCTATTATTTAGAAGGGCTGTTGAGGTTTTCTTTCTGGTTCTAAGAACCATGGCCATGGCTAGAATTATGCCAGGCAGAAAACCATAAAATCTATAATCTATCAACAGCCATGCCTAGCTTTAAAAGGGGCCATTGAGAGTTTTCCCCCCCCAGTTCTAAGAACCATCACCATGGCTAAATTTACGCCTGGCAACAAACATTTAAAACTTTATTATCTACAGTTATCTACATCTTGCTGTCTTGGTCTTCTTTTTTCTTTCTTGGCTTTTGTTTCTTCCTCTGCTGTGCACAGCAACGGTTGTCTCTTTTGAAGAACATTTGTTGCAAGAGTGCACTTGTTTCTCCACTCAGTCTGCAAAGCTAAAAAAACTATAAAATTTTTTATAGATCAACGGCCACACCTAGCATTAGAAAAGGGCAGTCGAGGATTTCTTTCAGGTTCTGAAAACCATTGCCGTGGCTAAAATTATGCCAGGCAAGGAAACCATAAAGTCTATAATCTATCAGCAGCCATGCCTAGCTTTAAAAGGGGCCATTGAGAGTTTTTTCCCCCCAGTTCTAAGAACCATCGCCATGGCTAAATTTATGCCTGGCAACAAACATTTAAAACTTTATTATCTACAGTCCAGTTGTGACTGAGTTGGTGAAGTAGCATTCTTGATGGAGACCATATTCATTTTTGCGTTCCATTCCTTCTTCCTCCATTTTCACCATCAACACTGCAGCTGAGTCTTCTGTCTTCTAAGATAGTATAGTAGACGCCTTTGAGATTAAAAAAAAATCAATGTTACATCAGCTGCCACTGGAGTTTTACTGCTAAGAATGCACAATACACAATGGTTACTATTAGCTCAGATGCAGGTGTTACCATTCCTTATCTAGGCATAATGCAGAAGTTCCCAACCTTTTGGGCTCCAAGGACCGGTGCCGTGGAGAAAGGTTTTCCGCGGACCAGAGGGGGTGTGGTTTAGAATACTGCCTGCATCTTGAAGATGGAGCTTTACCTGTTTGTGTGGCACACTTGCTGGCATGCTGTGGACCGGTGCTGGTCCACTGACCGGGGGTTGGGGACCCCTGGCATAATGGATCATCCACCTCCCTCCATACCCTAAGACTTTGAAGAATACAAGACTCAACTAAACTTACCTCACAGTGTAGGAGGCACCATCACAGGCAAAGGCTAATAGGGCTTGAGCTGCAGACATTTTCTTGCTGTCTTGGTTCTTCTTTTTTTCTTTCTTCTTTCTCTTTGGTTTCTTCCTCTGCCGTACCCAGCATGCGTTGTCTCTTTCGAGGAACATTTGGCAGAAGAGTGCACTTGTTCCTCCGCTCAATCTGCAAAGCTAGGAAACTATAAAATCTTGTATAGATCAACAGGCACACCTAGCATTAGGAAGGGGCCATTGAGGTTTTCTTTTGGTTCTAAGAACCATTGCCATGGCTAAAATAATGCCAGGCAGAAAATTATAAAATCTATAATTAACCCCCGGCCACGCTGGTCATTTAAATGGGCCGCTGAGGTTTCCTTTCTGGTTCTAAGAACCATCGCCATGGCTAAAATAATGCCAGGCAGAAATGTATAAAATCTATAATTAACCCCCGGCCACGCTGGTCATTTAAATGGGCCGCTGAGGTTTCCTTTCTGGTTCTAAGAACCATCGCCATGGCTAAAATAATGCCAGGCAGAAATGTATAAAATCTATAATTAACCCCCGGCCACGCTGGTCATTTAAATGGGCCGCTGAGGTTTCCTTTCTGGTTCTAAGAACCATCGCCATGGCTAAAATAATGCCAGGCAGAAATGTATAAAATCTATAATTAACCCCCGGCCACGCTGGTCATTTAAATGGGCCGCTGAGGTTTCCTTTCTGGTTCTAAGAACCATCGCCATGGCTAAAATAATGCCAGGCAGAAATGTATAAAATCTATAATTAACCCCCGGCCACGCTGGTCATTTAAATGGGCCGCTGAGGTTTCCTTTCTGGTTCTAAGAACCATCGCCATGGCTAAAATAATGCCAGGCAGAAATGTATAAAATCTATAATTAACCCCCGGCCACGCTGGTCATTTAAATGGGCCGCTGAGGTTTCCTTTCTGGTTCTAAGAACCATCGCCATGGCTAAAATAATGCCAGGCAGAAATGTATAAAATCTATAATTAACCCCCGGCCACGCTGGTCATTTAAATGGGCCGCTGAGGTTTCCTTTCTGGTTCTAAGAACCATCGCCATGGCCAAAATAATGCTAGGGAAGAAAGGTATGAAATTTAATATCAGTCATAATACCAGGTAGCAGCCAGAATATATAATGAAAACTCTTTAATTTCACAACAAATTCAAAGTCCTAACCATAATTCCAGTTGGGAAACTGACTATCCTAGACCAGGGGTATGCAACTTTGGCTCTTTTAGGACTCGTGGACTTTAACTCCCATGCTGGCTCAGGAATTCTTGGAGTTGAAGTCCATGAGTCCTAAAAGAGCCAAGGTTGCCTACCCCTGTCCTAGACCAAGCAATGTCCAAAAACACTAATAAATTTCTAGAAGCCTGTCACTCTGACAAATTAGCCTTCAATAGACAGACAGAAACAATATGTACCCATCTTGCAAAAAAGACAACACCTCTTCACCAGCAATCCACACTGAGATATGCATAGATTAACACTATGATTAACATCAGACCAACAATCGAGAAGTAAACAATGTCCTGAGAAGTGGAGAGAAAGGGAAGGAGAGGGGTGGGGGAAGAGGGAAGTAGGAAGAGAAGAAAGGGAGAAAGAAGGTAGAGAAGAAAGAGTGTGGATGCGGTGAAAGGGGAAATGGGCGAGCAACACCAAAAGTTACTTGTAGGTATTTACCTCATTTCATTAAAAGTACTGTATATATGAATGTAAAAGAATGTATGGTAACATCTTATAAATATCATGGTATATGTATCGGGGAGAGTTTGGAATGAAATTGACAAAGTCTTAAAATAGGTTTAACAGAAATGGAATATATTAAATTTATATGTTTTTGGTTTTTTGTCTTGTGTGGGTGAGGGAAATAGGAAGATGAAAGTGAATGTATTAAGTTGAGCTGTTTATGTATGTTTTTATTCTGGAATTTTTGTTTACCCAATCACCACGGTGTGTTTTAAGCATCTATTGTTAAAATCATAAAATCAATAAAATATTTTTCAAAAAAAGAAGAAGTAAACAATGTCCTAATCAAGGAACTGCCAAAGAAGCTAACAACAAATAGCGCAACAAACAACCTCCAAGACCATTTTTTTTAAAACTGCTAAAACAAGCCTTAGGGCAGTGATGGCGAACCTTTTAGATCTTTTAGAGTGTCCAAAAACTGCCCTGCCCCCGCTCCCACCCACCCACCTCCCCGTCCCGCTCTGCCATCCCGCAGGGCCACCTACCACCTCCATGGCCCGCCGCAGATCACCCAGGCGGCCTTGCAGTGCCACGGCAGCCACGCCTTCTGCCTGTGCCCCACAGCATCATCTGCATGCGACAGGGTGCAAGGGCGGAGTCTTGTCCCCACTGCCCGGCTGCCATGTCCTTGGCTGGGCTGCTGCGCGCGGGCCACGCCCAGGGGTGATTTTCCTCCGGGGGTCTGCTGGTGAGGAGGGGGCTGTGGGGGGAGGTGGGGCTGGGGCGATGGCACATGTGCCCATACAGAGGGCTCAGAGTGCCACCTCTGGCACAGGTGCCATGGGTCTGCCACCACTGCCTTAGGGTAAACTTCAGCAAGGCCCAAAGATTTTTGCAGTACTTTGCAAACAGTACTTGCCAGGTTTCCTCACTTTCATGATATACCAAAGAGTGAATTAAACCATCTGTCTTACTGTTGATGTCTTCTTCTTCGTCTACAGGTCATTTTGGATTCTTGCCTTTGAAATAAAAAAAAATCAATGTTACTTCATTTGGAATTGGGGTTTTACTCCTAAGAATGCACAATACACACAGTGGTTACTCTTACCCCAGACACAGGTGTTACCTGTGGAAGACCACCCACCTCCCTCCATAGCCTAAAGCAGGGGTCTCCAAACGTGGCCCTTTTATGACTTGTGGACTTCCACTCCCAGAATTCCTCAGCCAGTTTGAAGACCCCTGTCCTAAAGCTGTGAAGAATACAAGACTCAACTAAACGTACTTCTCAGCTTAGAGGGCGCCATCACAGCCGAAGACTAAGAGGGCTTGAGCTGGAGACATTTTCTTGCTCTCTTTTTCTTCTTTCGCTCTTCTTTCTTCCTCAGTCGTGCCCAGCAACGTTGTCTCTTTCGAAGAATATTCGGCAGAAGAATGCACGTCGTCTGCTCAGTCTGCAAAGCTAGAAAACTATAACATCTTTTACAGATCAATGGCCACACCTAACATTAAAAAGGGCCATTGATGTTTTCTTTTTGGTTCTATGAACCATTGCGAGGGCTAAATTTCCAGACCAACAATCAAGAAGTAAACAATACCCTAATCAAGGAGCTGCCAAAGAAGCCAACAACACATAGGGCAACAAAGAACCTCCAAGACCATTTTCATCAACACTGAAAGGAGCCACTAGAACATAAACTGGGAGCAAACTGCACTCCCTTCAAGCACTGATGATGTTCCCTAGTTTGCTAAAGAAACATCTACAGCAGGGGTGTCAAACTGCTGGCCCACGGGCCAGAAGTGTCACGTGGAAGCCACGCCCACCCCATTGCCAGCAAGGGCAAAACTGGCCTGATATGTTGCACGATGTCACGTGACGTTGCGAGTTTGGACATGCCTGGTCTACAAGAAAACCGCCAAGCTCAGAGAGCAGCAAGGGCGCCACATTTCAACCATTAACCACAAATATTCTCCTTTATTGGTATTCCTTGTATTAAATTGCATCACCAGGTTTACTTTTGCTTCTAATAAGTCTGGCTTGTACTGGCATTATTTCCAAGGGTGTGAAGGTGATCCCAAAGGATTCCCTTCCGGCTTGAGTCTGACTGAGGGAGTCCTCAGGTACTGGAGGAGGCTGGTATCTGTCTGATTCTAAGATCCACAGCCAATAGCTAAAATTGTCTTGGGTGAGAAATTTTTTTGCTACTTTTTAGGCATGTTTGTGACACTTATGACTGCTCTTTTTACCCTTGACACTTTGTAATATTTTAAAAAAAACTTTGCTAAAGCAAGCCTTAAGATAAACTTTAGCAAGACCCAAAGAGTTTTGCAGTAGTTAACATGTTGCAAACAGTACCCACCAAGCTTCCTCACTTTCATGATATACTGGAGAGTGAATTAAACCATCTGTCTTACTGTTGATGTCTTCTTCTTCGTCTACATGGATTCATGCCTTTGAAATAATAAAAAAAATCAACATCACCAAATGACCAGTGGATGTTTAGAGATTAGAAAAGCAATCAGTCAAAGGGGTTTTATGTGTTTTATCCTACTTGTGAAAGAAGGCAAGATACAATGACTTGTAACATTGTTCACTAGCCTGTTTTCTACAAGTTTTGCTTCTTTTAAGGCCGAGGTCTTCAAACTTGGCCCTTTTATGACTTGTGGATTGGCACGCTGGCTGAGGAATTCTGGGAGTTGAAGTCCACAAATCCTAAAAGGGCCACGTCTGAAGACCCCTAGACTTCAACTCCCAGAATTCCTCAGCCAGACACGCTGGCTGAGGAATTCTGGGAGTTGAAGTCCACAAGTCATGAAAAGGCCAAGTTTGAAGACCCCTGTTTTAAGGACTTGAGCCTTGACTAAAATTTCCTCAGGTCCCAAGAGTTGACTTAGAAGAAAGTAAGGGCAACTCCAGGTACTGAAACAATTTTGCCTTTAAGCTAATTTTAATGCTTGTTCACCTATGATAGTTTAGCCCTTTTTAACTGCACCTGGCTAAAATTGCCTCAGCTTTATTCCTGAGAGTCAACTAAACTCCTGGGCTTGAAGTAATTTTAGTTAACTTTCACCTTTACTTACTTGCATTACTTTTAGCCTGCAAGGATATGGCTAAGATTACCTTAGATTTTACCCAAATTTTAACTCTTATTTACCTGTGGTGGTTTGCTTCTTTTAAAAGGTCATAGCTGAGATTAACTCAGGTTCCACCAATATTTTACTCTAAGTCGAACTTGAATTCTTGGCTAAAGTTACCTCAGGCCTCAAGAACTGACTTTATTTCAAGAAAATAAGTCCAATTCCTGGACCTGAAGTAATTTTAACTTTTTCATTTGAAATAGAACAACCTGCCTCCAGAAGTGGTGAATGCTCCAACACTGGAAGTTTTTAAGAAGAGACTGGACAGCCATTTGTCTGAAATGGTATAGGGTTTCCTGCCTGAGCAGGGGGTTGGACTAGATGACCTCCAAGGTCCCTTCCAACTTTATTATTATTAATTATTATTATTATTATTATTACATATTTTGCTTCTTTTAGGAACTTGAGCCTTGACTAAAATTACCTCTGGTTCCAAAAAAATCACTTTATTCCTGAGAGCAAAGTCAGTTCCTGAGATAATGTTACCTTGAAAGCTAATTTTAACTCCTATTCACCTTTGCTGGTCCCAGAAATACCATCTATTGAAGAATGGACTTTGAAAGTCATAAATATTTATTTATTTATTCGGATTTGTATGCCGCTCCTCTCCGAAGACTCGGAGCGGCTTACAACATATATATATAAACAATTGAACAAATCCGAACAACATTAAAAATACAAACCCCATACATACTCATCAATCACACCACATATGGCAGAAATGGCTAAAATATCTGCGTATTTGAAGGATCATTCAAATGAAAAATATGTTGGACTGGAAACATTGGATAGACTACATACAAGAGAAACACCAATCAAAGAAAATGTATCTGGCTTATAGTTAAATCTTGATATACGGAGTGAAGAATGTTTACAAATTTAAAATGATTGTATTAAGTATTTAACTTGAATTTTTTCTTTGTTTATATGTACAAATATATATCTAATAATAAAAAATTTTTTAAAAAAGGACATGGCTGAGATTAACTCAGGTTCCACCAAAATTTTAAGAACTTGACTAGAATTACTTCCAGACACAGCGGTTTGCGTTATTCCCTGAGCGAAAGACTGAGATACCGTAAGTATCTTTAGTGACCTGTGGTGTTGGAGTCCTTTGAATAAAACACCGTTGAGGTATTACCTCAGCTACCACTGGCGTTTTACTCGTAAGAATACATGCCGGTCTTAAAATTACCACAGGTGCTATCTTGACTGCCCGAGAATAAGCTATTAATTACCTAAAGAACTCACGCCCCCCCCTCCGCACCCCTAAAAGGTAAAAAAAAAAAGTCTCCGCTACAATTACCTCAAAGCTCAAAAGGCCCTGCCCGGCCTCGAGCTCGAGGACTTGGGCCGCGGGAGCGCCGGAGAGAGACATTTTTGCCCTCCGGCGCCCCGCAGCGTCGTCTCCTTTGAGGAAAAAGAGACGCGGTAGCGGCGGCGGCTGCCTCTGCAGCGCGCCCGCTTTTCTTTTTGCACTCAGCCTGAGGGGCCCGCCGACTTTTTAAATGTCCCCGCCTTTCGGAGAGGGGAGAGGCCGCTCAGCCAATCCGAGCGAAGCGTTTTCGGGGCAGCCAATCACGAGCGAGATGGGCGTGCAGACAGGAGCCCGCGAGGCGGTCCGAGGGCGCTGGGCGGGAAAGGCGCGCGCTCTTTCGCGCGCAAACACAGGTGCGAGCGCTCGGCTGGTTTCCCAGCTCGCGCAGCGGTTGCCATGGAGACGGCCGCGGCGCGGGAAGCGGCTCATCGGGGCCAGGTGTGCCTCGGCCCGCACAGGTGAAGGCGATTAGACTGCGTGATGCCTCCTCCTCCTCCTCCTCCTCGAGCCTTCGCCCCCCCGGGAGCCCTTCGCCCCGCCCGGGGACCCTTTGGACTCCCTTCCCGTCAGGAAGCCAGCGGATCTCCCCTTGTGCCTGAGAGGCTGGAGTAGGGTTGGAGGCTGCCTCCCACCCCTCCCTCTCCCGTTGCAAAGGCCCCGTTTTTAAAATATCCCCATCATTTTTGCAGCTGTGCTTTTTAGGATTGAGAGATCAGAGGGAGACTTGGGCTTCCACTGGATTACAAGTCCCATCAGCCACCTCTGGGGTGGTGATGGGGATCGTCCCTTCTTCCAACAGAGAACTTTTTCTTGTTGAGCAGGAAAATGCTTAAAATGCTGTTTTAAAAAAAAAATCTGAAAATTTAATAAATGCAAAATAAAATAAAGATTATATGCAGAATTTAGGAGATGCTTTGGACTACAGGTCCCATTAGCCAGCCTTGGGGGGGGTGCTGATGGGAATTGCCTCTCTTGCAATAAGATTGCCCTTCTGGTTGGCGGGTCCTTCTCCCCCCCCCACTAAAATTCAAACCCTTTTTTGTGTTTCTTTTGTTTGCATCTTCTCTACCATGTTACAATCTTGCCAGGCAGCCCTTGGTTTTATTTTGAATTTGTTATTTTTTCCCAGTCTTTTTTTCTTTAGGAAAAAAAATCCAGGACTGGTTTGTTTTGCTTTGCTTTGTAGGGATTCTGCTAAAGTGTATAATAGAGTTTCTGATACATGGTGTCTTGCCCAGTGAAAAAATTGACTTAAATTCGAAACTGTTTCTTCCTTTTTCTATTATTGGAACTCTTTCCTCCCCCTACCCTCAGTTAAATGTTTTCAAAAGAGATCTGATACATTTCTATCAACATTATAAGTATTTTAATAACTTTTAATGAGACCCTTCTCAACATTTTCCACCATGTTACGCCCTCCAGACAGGGTAGGACAATGATCTGCAGAATTAACCAACCAGCTTTGTTTTCCTTTATTCAGAAAAATATTCCAGCACCATTCAACAAACCACTGTAAGAGACGAATACCTTCTTGTTAAGCCATTTTTTTTGGACGGGTAGAAGAAAATAACATTTTGCTAGCGATTGCAGAGACCACAACATTAAAATATTCTCACAAATTCTGGGTCTTGGCATGAAGGCAACGCTTTCTGAATTGGTTCTGGTAAGTTCTTGCTTCAAGGAATTGCAGATGATTGGGTGGGCGTGGCTGCGGTGGTAACGGCAGACTGAGTGGGACTAAAAAGTTCAATCAATCAATTCCAACTTTGCGAGATCTTTTTTTTCCTGTGAGAAGTTGAAATTGATTGATTGAACCTTTTTTTTTTTTTTGCACATAGTGGCAGAGGCCTAAAGTGAAAAGGTTTTATAAAACCCAGCTGAAGGCCTAGGACTGGGGCAATGGCGTGCGTGCCCACAGAGAGGGCTCTGCATGCCACCTGTGGCACCCGTGCTATAGGTTCGCCACCACGGCCCTTTGGGATTTTCCCATGTATTTTACCAGGAAAGATAGGGCAGGCTCCAAAATTCAACACACCTTCCTAAGCATACTGATGTGTTATGAATCCATTGGCGATGTCCATTTTGCTCTCTGAGTTCATGGGGACCTAACCCTAACCCTAAGTGGTTTTTTTCTCCTACGTATATATGGGATAAAAAAAGGAATAAAATAATTTTAGTCATGAAGTGGAGTCATACAATGCCTAGGGATTGATATGGAAATGATAATAAATCATATTTGCAACTATCTGGCTCCATCCTGTGGCGAGACTGCAGCAAAGAAAACACATTTGTGTTAGGTGCTTTGGAACGCTTCAAACTCAGCGTAATGACATATATTATTATATCAGTGTATCTATGTCACCAACTTTTGTTTTTCCTCCTTGCTGCCCTCTCAGGAATTTGGCTGGGTGGATGAGGGAAAACGGATTGCGAGGTGAGGGAAATCAGTTTGTGTGTATATGTGTGTATGTATGTATATTCATATATACGAAGCAAGATTACCTCTTTGTGGTCTAACAATAGGAAAACAATCCTTAGTAAATGGAAAAGTGCTATATTTCCAGAATTACATAAAACATGGCATTTCAGAGATGTATACCAATTTTTGAAAAAAAACACCATATGTTTACTTAATCAGAAAATGTCATTTTATTTTTTCCTTTGGAAAAAGTTTTTGAATGGGTTTGGTTAAAAAGCCAATTTAACCAAAAAGTTTAATTTTTCCTTTTCCTACATGATCAGGTGAACTTTCTACTTATAGTTAGATTTGTGTATGCGTGTTCTTTTGATGTATATTCTTGTTGCACATTGTAAAGCCCTTTTGTTTTTGTGTGTGGTAGATTGTTTTACATTTGTTGATTTACGTTGTTTTAGGTGTAAGTGGAAGGATAAAACAATCTGGCTTTTGAAGCAAGAAAAGGTTTAGCTTCTCTGGGACAAAAGGCCAAAGTCACAGGAACCAATTTGGCTCCCCATTTTTTTTCATTTTATATTTTACTGTATTATATTATATTATATGTTATATTTTATTTTATCATTTTATATTATAAATATTATATTGTAATTTATTTACATTTTTAAATTGTATTATTCAATTCTATTTTATTTTATTTTTAAATTTATTTGCCACCCACCTTGTTTCAAAACATTGCTACCTTTCTTTCTTTCTTTCTTTCTTTCTTTCTTTCTTTCTTTCTTTCTTTCTTTCTTTCTTTCTTTCTTTCTTTCTTTCTTTCTCTTTCTTTTCCTTCCTCCCTCCTTTTGTCCCTTTCTTTCTTTCTTTCTTTCTTTCTTTCTTTCTTTCTTTCTTTCTTTCTTTCTTTCTTTCTTTCTTTCTTTCTTTCTCAGCAGTGGACCTGTGGGACTTATGACTGGTCATTTAACAAGTGTTTGAAGTTACATTGGAGCCCGAAAAATGGACTGATGGCCTAGATTTGAAGTCCGGATGACTGCCCCTCCCCCCCACAGTCACATGACCATGTTCTGGACACTTAGCAATTGGCCCATGTTGACCTATGACGGTTTGCAGTGTCCTGTGGTCACGTGACTGCAGTTTGCCCCATCATTGCCCGAAGCCAGCATTTACTTCAGGTTTCTGGCAACACTCGCCGCCCCAGCGAGCAGTGAATCCACTGAAGACGGTGGGGTTCCCTTTATACAGACACGGTGTTTGCTTTAGGACCCCTGCAGAAAAGGCCATCAAATCGGGCATGGTCACGTGGAGACCCGCTTTATGACTGTCACGACTTACAGCTGAAATTGTGGGTTTAGTTATGATTATAAGTCAAGGTCTACCTGAAGTTGTGTCCTATCCTTTTTGTTCTCCTTGCTAGGAAAAATGCCTGCAGAGGGAAGTGAGGCGCACGTCTAGCCCAACAAAGAGAAGGACTAGGGGGAATGTGATAGTAGTCTTCCAATATTTGAGGGGCTGCCACAAAAAAGAGGGGGGTCAACCTATTTACCAAAGCAGGACAAGGTGCAATGGATGGAAACTCATCAAGGAGAGAAGCCACCTGGAACTAAGGAGGAATTTCCTGACAGTGAGGACAAGTAATCATTTGGAACAAAAGTGCCTACAGAAGTTGTGGGTGCTCCATCACTGGAGGTTTTCAAGAAGAAAGTGGACAACTGTTTGTCTGGAATGGTTTAAAGTCTCCTGCCTTGAGCAGAAGGTTGGACTAGAAGACCTCCAAGATCCCTTCCAGACTAGGATTCTAGGTTCTAAGCTTTATACATTTATAAAATCTTAACAATTTGTGTTGCAAAGGACAGAGAATTTAGGAGAACCATTTTTTCCCCACCTGGACTGTTTGAGTCCCCCAAACCTTCTTTCTTTGGTTTTCTTCAAAAGACCTAAAATAAAATAAAAATAATGGAAAAAATCATCTCCTTTCCTCACTTCCAGGAGGGGCTTGCCTTCAAAAGAATCCATAACTTGGATCACAAACTTCTTTTACAAATACCATTTTTTCCTGGAAAGCTACATCTTACCGCAAGGGTCAAAGTTTTGTCATAGGCTAGATTAAGAAATCTGATGAAAATCAATAATGCTGAGGTTACAACACTGATTTCTGTGAGGGTCTCCATTATTTTCTCCATTGTTTGTCAGGGAGAAAATATATGAGGTGTTGTTTTCCCTGCGGGCTGACTGCTTGCTTTCAGTCAGCTCTGCATATGTTACGTTTACACGCCTAAGTGCATTACGGCTGTGCTTTTAGAATCACTAAACACAATCTTGTGGGGTTTTTTTCTGCAAAAGCCTTAATGAATTGATTGAGAAACATGCAGGAGAACATTCCTGGTCTTCATCAGCCTGTCTCCTTGCCACGGGATCTGGTTTCCTTATCCAGATCCTCCCTGGATAGATCTAAAAAAATAAGAGCTCAGTCTATACATCTCTTCCAACGTGCGGTTATAAAGGTCATGTTGTTAAAAAGATGCAAGTATGTTCTTGGACAGTAGATGAGAAAAATTTGGAATCCCAAAGGTGCTATTTTTCAGGAGGCAACTGGACTTTCTTGTTTTTCTTTGAAGACATTTCGCTTCTCATCCAAGAAGCATCTTCCGCTCTGACTGGATGGTGGGGCAAGGGAAGGATTTATATTCCCTGCAGACAGCTGGCCATTTGCCTTCTTTTAGAGAGTCGTTGAGGCCTCTCTAGAAAGTTGCATTCTTTTGAGATGCAAAAAACACAGACTCATCCCCAACAGCCTGTGCCAGTCTTCAACAGTCAAGGGACACATCGCTATCTAACAAAATGAAATTCA